>JAMKCH010087482.1:4793-26372 GCA_023653785.1 Ophioderma brevispina | reverse complement strand
AGGGGAACCTGAAGTGATTTGCCCGCTGCATACCATCAGGTATATTTACTTATCAATACCGCCATTATTTGCTTGAGTCAATGTAGCATAGTGTATGTCTCTTGATCACTGATATTCAGAAAAGAAATTAAGATGGCATTTTATTCATTTTCATGAAAATGTGCAACCTTTACAATTACCATATCCAATAAATGGTAATTATAATATTTATTATTATTTACAGTGGAAAAATGGTTTACTTCGGCGAAATATGTAATCAAAATGAACCATTTTTCCATTGATCCCATGGCCACTATATCAGAATGGATCAAGCATGTCAAGAATATGACTTTTATTGACCTCTGACTTTATAACATAAGTTGCAGAGAGGGAACAGTACAGACGTATCTGTTTCGGAGAGGAGTGTGAGATTTAACCATTTTAAAAGTGCGTGTTCCGATCGTCTTTGGCCCCCCCCCCCTGATTTAATGGTTAACCATCAATATTAGTACAGTATTGAATAGGGCTTTGCAATATGCATTATTGCTTCTACCATCAAAACCGTAAGTTTGTTTCCCACGGTGCTTGATGGGGCGTATGTACAAGTGCCAGGCTCTCATATAAAGTAGAGAACACAACAGACATAAATCGGAACAAGCACCTTTAACCCTTATGTATGGTTTAAAGGGGGGGGGTGACACCAAACTGTTTTAGTATAAGCGCTAATAACGTAGGTTTGTAATGGGCTCTTTCTTGCTCATAACAATAAAATAAGTTTTAGGCCTAAGATTTCACACTGTAAATAGGAACTAGAATTTGGCGGTTCTCGGCTCTTGCGCTATATTCACAGATATAAGTTCTGGGCTGCCTTAATAACCTCACAGTACCCATTTCTACCCACAAACCAAATATATTGAACAAATATGTAAATGAACCTATTGTGTATTGTATATTGCCAGGCCCGTACGCGGAGGTGCAGTCGCACCCCCCAATTCCACAAAAGGGGAAAAAGGTTCACTTTTTGTCGATTTTTTTGGATAAAAAGGTCCAAACTTTCCAAAAAAGGTCTACTTTTTCGAAGACCCGCACCCCCCGTAAAAATATCCTGCGTACGGCCCTGTATATTGCACACGTCATTTATTTCTGCGACTGGAAGTAATACTTCCAGTCGCAGCGAGTGATTGGCGTGGGCAATACCGGATTCCAACCCAAGATCAAGTGTTAGGCATGCTCACGCGCAGAAATCGCTCGCTGCGACTGAAAGTATATCATGGGCTTTATAGACTCATCTACAAAGCCATGGTTTATTAGCAGTATGTTGACATGATAGCTAGGACACTCATGGGGGTATTCTCAGTTCCATTGAACCAGCTTAGTCGTGTTAGTAGCTGTTAGTGTTTTTAAAAGTAACAGCTACATTTAACAGTACATTGTATTATTACTCTTTCGTTTAAAGACACTAATGCATACCTTGCCAAAAATCACTATGAGCCTTACTGCTCTCGATGATACCGACCAACCCTATTGGCTTATTTATCTGAAAGAATCGAAATATTTAAAATTTGAGGAATAGTTTAAAATTGAAGGATAATTCTGTAGAATTCTCATAAGTTACTTTTTCCAACTGACGAATTGACAGATAAGAAAGAAAACGACAGTTTTTAAAGATACGAATCTCCATTCTTACATGTTGTAGTAAGTGTCAGTACGGAGAGTAATGACTAACATTTCCGATTTTGTTCTTATTAGGTTGCTTCTGGTCCTATCATTTGCTAGGTATGTTAGGATACCTGTAATTGTTATAGACGTGCTCAAATCTGATTTTTTAGATAGTCTTGATTTCGGAAATCACTGATAGTGCCTTAAGTGGTCAATTGCTCAATTAAGTTTGCGTCATTTTAAGATGAAAGGAAATTCTGTAAAATTTTGTAAACTGACAGCATTATTTATAGCAGGTTTAAAAAAAAATGCCCAAACATTACCATTTTACTATACTTTTTTAGCATGCTAGTTTAGGCAAGAGATGCTTAGCCATATGCAAATGCAACAAATGCAACTTTCGCAAACACTACACTTCTTTCTCGGCAAGTGAAATATTAACAACAACATAATTATTACAAACAAAAACAAAGGTTTAAAAACACTGAATTGTTTCCCAGGAAAATGTATTTATAATATCTAACAGTGATTTGACAAGTGTGGAACATAGGGATGCAATTGAATGCAATTGAGGGTAAATTTGACACTTAACTGCATAAGGGGTTTAACTGCATAAGGAGGGGGGCCCCTAGGGGCCCATTCGTTATATAACCACTTTCCTAAAGGAATTTTTTGATGAAATCCACCACATCTTAGAAGGATTCAAAGACATCAACATTAAAGAAATAAAAACTGAAAACAAATGTTCAGTAAGAAAACTAGGGGCAGAACATTGATTTTAATTTTGCGTCAAAATGTGCGAAAAAGACACCAATTCGTTTCTGCCCTTTCTACGGCACTGATTCACCTAGACTTTTGCTGATTGCTTTAATTCGTGAAGAATGAACTATATTTACCATATTAAGTACAAACATGAATGTCTCATGCCATTTTATATTTTTTAGGTTTACTTGTATTAATTTACCATAGGTTCCTACAGTAAATCGCTATATGATGTATATACAATATTATAACACCAATGGCCTACTATACTTTCCAAGGATTTTTAAATTAATTATTTACTTTATGTCACTAGGTGTATGCATTATGAAAATCAGAATCACAGTAACTCTATTAAATTTTTTAATTTTTGTCATGGGCACTTCCGTTAGTTAGGGGGGGCTCCTAGGGACCCATGCTAATTAACGCAAAAACGACGCGATGGATTTGATTTTTTTCATCAATGCAAGCGCAATTAAAAGTTAGACAAATACAAAAAATATAAACCAAATATATTGCAGCGTTAAAAAACGCCGGACGAAAAAAACAAATAAAATGGCCCCCTAGGAGCCCCCTTATGCAGTTAAGTGTTAAGTATTTGATAGCGACTGTGCAGTGAATAATAAATGAATAGCCCACGCATCAATAAGACGCCCTGCAGTAAATCATCCTCACCCCATATGGATAGTCATGACATATTTAAAGTTTTTTATTATAAATATTATTGTTTTTTATATCATGAGCCCATAGCTTGAACATTTTCAGAGAATCATTAGCTTGGGCATCCCTATTTAGACATTAGATTGCTCCTATCATTAGCAATTTAAAAATTGATAATGCAAAATCTGACAAAACTCTATCAACTTTTTCATAGCGGTTGTTTTAAGTTGGTTGTGTACGCATAAAAAAGCAGTGCACATGCCTTGCTAATGGATGGCTAACCTAAATTCTAATTTCATACATACATACATATTTCAAGTATTTTATTAGACAACTGCAAATTATTACAGAGGAGCCACAAATGCTCAAAGAGCGAGCGGCACACCAAATGTCCAACTGTATGCCAAGAGGCGAGAAAAGAGCAAAATCACATTAATTGCATATCATGAAACGCTAATAGTGAAATACAATTAGCAGAGCCATCGCCAAATACAAAGTTTGGCTAGCAAATAATTAACTTAAATTGGTTTTTAAAAAATGTTGTTATGTCTTATTTAGCATTTAGCCTGGGAATATCTTTCAGTGTTCAGACACTGCTTTCCAATGATGCCCAGAGATCCAGGACGGATTGGGACAGCCATGTGTTTTCACCGTACTCTTATCGAAACTGGCTGCGATTACATATACAGGCGTGAATCTCCATGTATATGGGACCGACGGCTTAACGTCCCCTCCAAAGGACGGGGTATTCTCACGGTTCGTTTGCCCAAGTCAAAATGAACCACGGGGAGAGCGGAATTCCAGTTTCAATCAATAGTTCTTACAAATTAAATCCAGAATTTAGTACCCAATTAAATTCCAGCAAGCGGCCCCGACGGGGCTCGAACCGGGGACCTTCTGCACCAAAGGTGAATACTCTAGTGCGCCACGCTCATCCGCTCTTACACGTGTCTGCGCGCCAAACAAGTTTCGAGCCAATGGTGGCCTAGACATTGTTCAGAAAAAACAAAATGTATCTGACCTCATTACACAGAGTAACAATTTTTCCCATATACTGGTCTGTATTGTCTTCTAACATTCTGCTTGTTCTTGTTCTCTTTCCCGGTTCTCTTTACAGATAAGTGCAGTTACTTTACAGGGCAGAGACATTGGAAGGTACACTATGGTACACTATCACGCCAGCAAAACAAAATGTATCTGACCTCATTACACTGAGTAACAATTTTCACCATATGCTGGTCTGTTTTGTCTTCTAACATTCTGTTTGTTCCTGTTCTCTTTACAGATAAGTGCAGTTACTTTACAGGACAGAGACACTGGAAGGTACACTATGGTACACTATCACGCCAGTAAAACAAAATGTATCTGACCTCATTACACAGAGTAACAATTTTTCTCATATACTGGTCTGTATTGTCTTCTAACATTCTGCTTGTTCTTGTTCTCTTTACTGATAAGTGCAGTTTCTTTACAGGACAGAGACACTGGAAGGTACACTATGGTACACTATCACACCAGGAAAACAAAATGTATCTGACCTCATTACATAGAGTAACAATTTTCCCCATATACTGGTCTGTATTGTCTTCTAACATTCTGTTTGTTCTTGTTCTCTTTACAGATAAGTGCAGTTACTTTACAGGACAGAGACACTGAAAGGTACACTATGGTACACTATCACGCCAGTGAAAACAAAATGTATCTGACCTCATTACACAGTAACAATTTTTCTCATATACCGGTCTGTAGTGTCTTCTAACATTCTGCTTGTTCTTGTTCTCTTTACAGATAAGTGCAGTTACTTTACAGGACAGAGACACTGTGGTACACTATGGTACACTATCATGCCAGGAAAACAATTATTGAATTGTTGGTAAGCGCATAAAACTGTAGGAAATTTTGCAAACATACTCTTGACTGATATTTATCAGTCAAAGTAAACGAATTCATCATGGAAATGCTTAGAACAGTAACTGGTCATATCTCATTTGTTTTTTGTCACAGACTGCTAGTTTTGCTTATAATCAAATTCATTGTTACCACTGCAAATGACTCCCTGGATGTATGTACTACAAATAGCAGTTATGCTAATATTACAATGGATCCAGTCATTCTTTTTACAGAAAGGGATAGCATTTTAAAGAATCCAACATTTTATTGTAGTGTAAAGCTCTACCCAGTAGATGGAAATGGAATCTCAATGGAAGTCAAACAGTCAAATAACAACAGTGTATTTTCCTACTTTTACTTTGAGAGATTAGACCAGTCCAGTGATCAATGTGTGAAACAATATGCTTCACTCTCTTTCGCCTCAAAACCCTGTTTCATAATTGATTCATCTAGTACATCCGAACTACATTTTATTGGTATTCAAGTGAATATAAAAGTAAAGAACATAAATATTTCTATTTCAGAGTGTTCAAAATTCAGTAAGTATGAATCAACTCTATATGACAGTTTTAACCTTCAGAAATGTAATTTGACTGATTTTGATGCGGTTATAGAAGGTAATCAGTTTTGGTGGGACGAGCCAACAATATACAATTTTGATTGCCCAAGAGAATGCGTTTGCACACTTGATTATAGAAAATGGACCACAATGTGTAACAATAAGGAAATAGAGTATACTGCCCTTATTGTATATGACACTGATATTAAAAGATTATCATTTTATCATACAGGTCTGAATGATATCAGACCAGGAGCTTTCTCTGGTCTTTCTGGATTGAAAGAATTATACCTAAGTAAAAATAGATTATCTACACTGCATACGGGTGTATTTGCAACACTTGAAGAATTGGAAAAGTTATCGCTGATAAAAAATCAACTTACCTTTTTGACTGTTGGTGTATTTCATGGGTTACTTCATTTGCACTGGCTAGATTTTACAACCAACAATCTGACGTTCTTGCCTTTGGGCATATTTGAAGATCTGGTTCAGCTGCAGGCACTGAACCTTAGCCATAGTCAGTTAACCACCATTCCCGTGACCATCTTTGATGGAATGGCGCAGTTACGATGGCTACATATTAAGAATAACCACCTGACTTCGCTTCTTGAAGGAACATTTGAAGGTATGACCCAATTGGGGGTTCTCGACTTGAACCACAATCTATTGACGTCACTCCCAGTTGGCATTTTTAAGGGATTGACGCACTTAAAGTGGCTAGACATTTCAAGCAATCACTTGAAGTCTTTGGAGAACGATATATTTGCTGATCTTGATGATTTGAAAGACCTAAAGCTTTTTCAAAACAAACTGATTACATTGCCTTCAGGTATATTTCAGAATCTAGATCAGTTGGAGATGCTTCTTCTTGCTAGTAATTCACTGAAATCCCTTCCTGTGGGTGTATTTAATGAGCTGTTTCACCTACAGTGGTTAAACCTGGTTAACAATTCTCTGACCTCCTTGCCCATTGATCTTTTTAATGACTTGACTCAGGTACAGACACTAACTCTTGATACAAATCACTTAACTCTACTGCCTGATGGTGTTTTTCATGGCATGGCTCAGTTGAAAACGCTATCACTTACAAATAATCAACTGATCACATTTTCAGCTAATACATTTGTCGGTTCTGGTCAATTAAAATCATTATCTCTGAGCCACAATCGGCTGAGCTCATTGCCTCCTGGCCTATTTATCGGTCTTGCTCACTTGGAAAATCTAAACCTTGCACGCAATCAACTGCAATCATTACCTGTGGATATATTTCATGATCTGGTTCAGTTACACTATCTTTACCTTTATTATAATCATCTGACCTCGTTGTCTAGCAGTTTATTTCAGGGTCTGGATATTTTTCAGTTGCGCCTGGATAATAATTACTTAACCCTGTTGCCCGAGGGAATATTTGATGACTTAACACACTTGATGGAATTGCTTCTTGACAGCAATCAGTTGAAATCCTTGCCATATGGCATTTTTATGAATCTTTTGCAGATGGACACACTCTCACTTAATAACAATCAAATGACATCTTTGCAGGACGGCATTTTCCATGGCCTATCTCACTTGAAGAAACTTTCACTTCAAGACAATCAATTAGCTTCAATACCCGAGAGTTCTTTTAAGTCTCTAACTTACTTAGAGGAACTACATCTCGGTAATAATGTCTTGACTTTCTTAACAACGGAGATCTTTTCTAGCAGTATCCAACTGATTAAGCTTGCACTTGGTAACAATCAACTGAAATCCCTGCCAAACAGAATATTTCAGTACATGCATTCATTGAAAGAATTAATTTTGAGTAGTAATACATTGTTGGCACTGCCAAACAACATATTTGATTCCTTAATCAATGTGAAGATGCTGGATATAGGTTACAATCAAATAAAAGTCCTACCGAATGCAACATTTGATGAAATGATTTCACTGCTGTATCTACATATGAATCACAACAACTTCACCGACATACCTACTGATGCCTTCAACTCATTACGCGCATTGCTGTTCTTGAACGTTTCTAACAATCACCTGTCAACTTTGCCACAATTCCACTCATTGGGTCATTTACAAATACTCGATCTCAGCAATAACAAATTGTCAAGTTTGAGTTCAGATGCATTTGAATCTATGCAAGCCCTCATTGTTCTCTCTTTGCATCATAACATGATAGCTCATCTCCCAATAGAAATTTTCTCAGATGCGTTTGATTTGGAAGTTCTTTACTTACAAAACAACAGGTTGAAAGTTTTAAAACCCGGGCTTTTCAGTAGGCTAGGCAGCCTCACAACTCTAGTAATTGCAAACAATGAACTGTCCAATATTAATAACAGGACATTTTTAGGTCTATTAAAACTTTACAGCCTTAACATGGACTATAATAGATTACATATGTTACCAGACAAAATATTTGATGATTTAGAAAACTTGCAATTTATAAATTTCTCACACAATGCCATAAACAAAATAAGTACTGATGTTTTTCATGCTATTAACAATGTAAAAACACTAGATCTAAGCTTCAACTCTTTGCTTCTAATTAATAAGTTGGCATTCAAACATTTGGAAAACGCAACAGTACTAGTTGATGAAAGTGCGACTTGTTGTTTTGTTGAAAATTCGCAATGTCTTTCTCAATACTCTCGATCTGCTTATCTCTCTTGCAAAAGAATGTTGGATGACATTCTACCAAGGGTGTCTATGTGGATTCTAGGTTTGTTTGCTGTTGTTTGTAATGGGTTGGTGTTTTATCTCCGCTGTAGTGATAAGTCTAAAACAGTACAGTCACTGTTGATATTGCACCTATCTCTTTCAGATTTTCTAATGGGTGTCAACATGGTATTGTTGGCAGTTGCTGATGCATATTATGAAGATTATTTTCCATCTTATTCGGATAAGTGGAGAAATGGTGCCATCTGCAAATTAGCTAGCATGCTTTCAGTGCTTTCAAGTGAAGTCTCTGTGTTTTTGATTACATTGATCAGTTTTGACAGATTTCAAGGGATAAAGTATCCATTCAGTGTACGCCGTTTAACACACAAATCTACTAAAATATGGGTGAGAATGATTTGGTTTCTTGGTACTTTGCTTTGCGTAATTCCAAATATACTGTCTGAATATTTTTCCAATATTTTTGAAGTTTCAGAAGTTTGTGTAGGCATTCCAATTGTAAGAAGACCAGTAAGTGTGACAAACACTTCTTCAGTTGAAATTCAAGCAAATGCCATAAGTATTGATGTGACAAAGAAATTGAAATTTAACCTTCAGACTTTCAGCTTTGAGATTGTACAAGAATATGTTGTACAAAACTTATTAATTGACAAATTAGTATTTTATGCCAATGCCCAAATAATAGGTGACCAGTTAGCAACATATTTTTCCATAATAGTGTTCATTGGCATTAACCTTACTTGTTTCATACTCGTTGCTGTCCTTTACACATATATATTTAAAACTGCTAAAGATACATCCAAAAATGCTGGAAGAAAACAAGATCAAAAGCAGGAAATTCGCATGGCTATGAAGATGTCCGCGATTGTCTTAACAGATTTTTGTACCTGGGTGCCACTGGTGATAGCGTGTATTCTTGCACAATGTAAAATCATCACAGTTGATCCAGTGTTTTATGCCTGGACTGTTGCTTTCATAATACCGATTAATTCAGCCATAAATCCATTTTTATACACACTGATAACATTGGTTGAAGACAGGTTAAATAGAAACAAATCAAACGATAACAATTAAAAAACTGTATAAATGCATTTCTAATTCAAACTTAATTTCCAACAAAGTTGAACAGTGATTTGCTAAATCAGTAAATGGAAAAAATCATCAAAAATCAGATTTTTGCATTTCTGTGACAGGTATAACATATCCTACAAATGCTAAGACTGAAAGCACCCTAATAAGGCCAAAAAAATTGTTTGATTGTCCATGACGACTTTTTAGAGTTGGGTCGGTCGGTCGGAAAAACTGTTTTTTTTTAAATGTCAATAGCAAACTATATTGAAACATGTTTGTTTGTATTAATAAACACTAAAAATCAAGTTGATTCTTACTCAAAAATGCATCTTTGTACATTATGAAACCCAACTAACATGCTAAGAAACTGTTTAAACATCATCTTTTTTACGTTTCAGAAAGTTAAAATTGAAAAAAAAACTTCTTAGGAATTTTTCAAAATTAGGGTCGGTATTCTTTTGCACAGTAAAAGGGAAAAAAAAAACTTTTTCCTGATTTCCAAAATTAGGGTCGGTCGGATGAGGACAATCAAACAATTTTTTTTTTTGCCTAATGGTAAACTCGGATATTTTAGACATACGGAAACTTACTGCAACACGTAATTCAATGGGGATTCATATCTTTGAACACTGCTGTTTTTTCTTTACTGTCAATTTTTCAGTTCACCCAATTCACATAGCAGGAACCTGTTATAACTGGTAAAGCTATTGCTATTCAGCAGGTACCTGTTATAACCGACTCAATGTATACACTGCATACGGTGCTATCATATCACAATAGTATTATCGCTTTATTCCGTAAAGCTTATGTAGGATTAAAATCAATCACCTCCCACGTCCTCCCTCGCTATTGGCCATGGGATCAAAGGAAAAATTGTTCATTTTGGTTACACACTTCGCAGAAGTAAACCATTTCCCACTATAAATAATAATAAATATTATAATTACCATTTATTGGGTATGGCAATTGTAAAGGTTGCACATTTTCATGAAAATGAATAAAATGCCATCTCAATTTCTTTTCTGAATATCAGTGATCAAGGGACATACACTATGCTGCATTGACTCAAGCAAACAGTGGCGTTATTGATAAGTAAATCCACCTGGTATTCAGCGGACAAAACACTTCAGATTCCCCTTTGTTTATTTGGAACTGCAGAGCCATTGTTACTGGCCATGCAGCTGAAAAGATGTCATGCGTTATAGACTCGTTATCCCCGCCCAGTTTAGGGTAGACGTTTCACATAGAAGCCCCAAGTACACAAATGAGGTATTGTCATTGATTCCGTCATGCTCTATGATGTTGTTAAGTAGCGCAGGACGGAATCAATGGCAATACCTCATATGTATACTTGGGACTCTTATATGAAATGTCTACCCAGTTTGGATTGAGCTGGCCTCGTTCGCGATTAAAATAAACTTTGAGTTTCTACTGTGAGTTCAATAATTTTTACTATATATTTCATCATTTATTGAAAAAAGAAACTAATGTGAACAAAACTCATGATGGATATGTTGCTTGGTAAGCTGTGACCTAACATCTTTGTGCAGAACGAAGATCCAGAACTTATTGCTGGACCTCAATTCTATTCAATTTACCACCATGTATTTAGAAAAATACAAAAGAAGGGGGGTCTTGCGACCTATGCTAACAACACGGTAAATTGAATAGAAATGGGGTTACGCGGCAAGTTACTGTAAGATAAGTTTTGTTTCTGCACAAAGATGTTAGGTCACAGTCTGACAAACAACTTTCTTTCATGATTTTTTGTTCATCTTTGTTTCCTTTTCGGAAAAATGATGAAATATTCGGCCAAAGTTAATTGAACTCACAGTAGAAGCCTAAGGTTTATTTATTCGTGAAAGAGGACAAGTATCTTGTGCTTTGCGTCATGAAAAAAAGCTCAATCTTAATCGGGTGAGGAGCACCTGAAATCTGATTCAACTGTGTGAGTAATAACAATGGCTCTGTACTTCTAGACAAAAAGTGTTCTATCCTCTGCATACCGAGCGGATTTCCTGGATATCAACAGTGCTATTATTTGCTCGAGTCAATGCAGCATGATGTAGGGGCCCCTACATCTACTGGTCACTGATATTTAGGAAAAGAAATTGTGATGACATTTTATTCATTTTCAATCAAATGTGCAACTTTTGCACTTGGCATACCCTATAGTATTGAAAGATATAATTAGACAATAATAACTGCCCAGAAAGCAGTTACTTCGCCGATATGTGTAACCAATGTCCTTATGCAAGCATCTTTCTCTCCTTGATCCCATGGAGTACTAGTGTAGTGAAGAGCATCGATTTATAATGCAGGTATCACAGGTTCGAATCCAACCACGGCATTTTTAAAATAAATGCATTTCAATATTATTTTAGAGTAAAGAGAAACATTACTAAGTCCAGGGTTGGAAATACGCGTGTACAATACGTTAAGGAACAGTAACACGTTCCATTGGTACCTGCTGTATAGCACTGTATGCATTGAGTCAGTTATAACAGGTACCTGCTGAATAACATCTACCAGTTATAACAGGTTCCTGCTATGTGAATTGGGTCTTCAGTTGCAAAAAAGTAACTCATGATAATTCTACAGACCTATCCTTCACTTCTAAGCTATTACTGGAAATTTTCGGATGAATCACTGATAGTGTTAGTGTCTTTTAATCAATCAATCAATCAAACTTTATTTCCAATCACTATACATCATTAAATGTAGCTGAGTAAAAGGTCAATTACGCCCGAAAGCACTAAAACCCTGTAAAATAATGTACAGGAAACAGAGCAGATATTTTAACAAACGCGAGAAACGATACAAGCCATCACAAGAGACATGTCTCGAAAAGGATTAGCAAATATAATATTTTGAAATTAGATTTTCTTTGAATTGATTTCTAAAATGTTTTGGTGATTTTCATTGTTCCAAACATGGTTGTAAGGAATTCTATAAAGTTGGTCCAGAATTTCTAATAGACTTTTGACAAAAAAAGAAAGATTTTTGTGCTTTTGACATACTATAATTTTGAGCATTTCTCGTGTGATAAGCATGAATTTCAGCATGCTTAACAAAACAACTACCAAATGTTACTGGCAACAGTTTGTCTGTAAATACTAAAAAAAAATAATATACTTCACTCCAAATAATTTTGTGTTGGTAATTTTTTTTCCAGGTTAATATTATCCAAAACGACATTAATTACTTTAGAATTAGGAAGAATATTAAATTCTATTTGTTTAGGTCCTTAGCCTGGTCAGCCATTTTCAAGTCAACATATTGTGTAGCACTGCGTGAAGTTCCTAATATCATATAATTCGTTTTGCTGGCTTTGACAGATAATTTGTTTGCCTTCAACCAATTGTTAACTTTTTCGAGTTCTTTATTTATTAAGTCTACTTATGTACCAAGTTCGGGGTGAGAATATAAGATTGTAGAGTCACCAGCAAATAGCACAAAATCTAACACTGATGAGGTGCTAGTTATATCATTCATATACAGTATGAGTGACAGAGGACCCAAGATGGATCCCTGCGGATCCACCACATAAAATGTTGTTGAAATCGGATTTTGTGACTGGTAGGGGACATACTGCTTTCTTTCAGGTAAATAATATTTTAACCATTCTAATATTATACCTCTGAAACCATGGTATTCTAATTTGTACAATACTATATTGTGATCAATAGTATTGGAGGCCTTTGATAGGTCTAAAATATACCAAATGTATGTCCATTACTCTCTACTGAGTATATCATTTTGTTCAATATATAGCATACATCTGTTGAATTCATTCATACATTCTAGTATTTTGGAAAACTAGGAAGTACAGAAACAGGACGATAATTGGAGAACATATCGTGTGCCTCTTTGTTATAAACTGGCACTACTTTTGCAAATTTTAGATCCTCATGTACTATTCCTATCGATAGGGAAGTATGGAATACCATGGTAAGTGGCTTAACTATTTCCCTAATTACTTTTTTAACAATCAAGTTTCCAATGTCATCATGACCAAGGCTCCTGTTTGGGTTGAATTTATTGGCTATTTTGATGATATCCTCTTCTGCTATTGGTGGCAAATAAGCACATTTAAATATTGGGTCATCAAGGTAATCAAAATAATGTTTGTATGAATGTTGTATTTATGTAACCCATTTAAGTGCAATATTAACCAAAATGCTTAGATTCAGTTGATATGTATTTGGGTCAGTTTCACCAGTGTCCGTCTTAACTCTTTCCGCCCTGCACAATTCTGTATACGTTATACAGACTGCCCTCCCCCCAAAAAAATATAGAATCAAACAAAAAATATAAAAAAAACAAAAAAACAAAATAAACTGTGCATTCTTGTGAGATATTTAGATTTTTTGACCAGTTCCAAAGCTAAATCCTCGTTTTTACTCCACCCAATTTGACGCACCCTAACCGGAGATATTGTCAATTGAACACAAAGGATAAATACCACTTGGGAAAAATTCTACACTATATACTATAGAAATTGACAGTTTTGCTGACATGTGAACTTTATAGCGTCATTCTAACGTAGTTCTAGGCTTGTTGGTACTCATTTTTGTAGTAATGGAAAGAATATGACCATAGCTATTCATTGGTATCAAAATTAAGTGTCTGTGGTATTCATGTATTGTACTAGACATGTTGGTTACTTCTCTCTCCGGGATTTTCTCTACGTATTGTTAAATCCCAATGCACGAAAGTGTTGTTTTTAATTCATCATCAAATTTAATAAATGACGTTATTTCAGGGAGAAGGTTAACTGTTGTGTGGTTGTTTTGCACATTAAATGTGTAACACTGCAGTGTACATTTTACATTTTTGTAACAGGTTAAAGAGCCTAACTTTTCCAGAAAATGTATCTTTGTCGGGGAGGGGGGGGCTTATTTGCCAGGGCAAAAAGCTATTTTCACACTTTTCGTGGAAAGAGTGACTTTGTTATGTATGATGCTGTCCTCCAGATCATACGATAACCAGCTTTACAAGTTAATTATCATGTTCTATTACATATTTTGCAAGCAGCATTAAGAAAGGGGTTGCTCCACTCTCTGCTTCCACCCACATATTACTTCTCTCAAAGAATGTGGTGAATTCAACACTGTAGAGTATTACGTAATTTTAACCTTTTCACAATTTCTAAATAGATATCTTGTTTACCCTGTAACCTCGCATTGAACAAAATAATGTTATGTTTAAATAAAGATCATTGGTTAAAAAAATAATCTCATCTGTAATTTGGGCGATGTGGTTTGTGAGAAATTGCATGGGAATTTGTGTTTGGTGTTACCTGTTAATAATAATGAAATATATCGTTCTATCAGTTTCAGTTTTTTAGGGAAATGCTCCAACCTTAAATGAGGCATTCTCTTCCATAATTTTGTTACAAAGTACATAATATGTATTTTTAATTATGGCAGTTTGTACGTTTACCATAATATATGACATGATAGAAGACTGATAGAAAGTTCTCCAACCATAAATGAGGCATTCTCATTACTGGTACTGTATGTTAATGTTGCATTTTTTTTACAAAGTACATAATATCGTTTGTAATTATAATTATGGCAGTTTGTATGGTAACCATTAGCAGAATACTTAATGCAATCTGAAGATATATGTATATATGAAATGATAGACGACTGATAGAAATTAAGCTCACATAAAATGAATGTTACTCATCTTCAACTTCAGTATCATATACACAGTAAAATAAAATTAATCAAAATTAGTGGAAAAATGACATCACTGAATATGTATAATAGCATTGGGTATTTTCAAATATTTAATTTTATGTGCTTTTGAATCAATAAATCCATTTTCACCATATGCACAATAAAATAATCATAATTACATTTAGTGGAAAAATGACATCACTGCAAGTGTGCGATATGCTTAGTAGTCCTGTTTTTTAGATATTTGATTTTATGTGCTTATGAATTAATTTATGGTCCATGGTCCGATCGCTAATAGACTCGTCCCAAAAACTCCAGATTTTACCGGAAGTGGTAAAACTTTCGGTATCAGACGAAAGCTACTGTTTTTTCATTTATGCAGTGAAATCTTAGGGCTGAAGGATGTTTGGTTTGGAAATTAGGAGCAAAAATGTGCCCCATTTTGGTCGACCAATATTAATTTTACACCCATACTCTATGGGGCTTCTAAATCCACGTTTTTCGCTCGCGGATTGAAATATAAACTTTACAGATGGGGTTTGGGGTAAAGGTCATTCTTTCAAGATGAAAACTTCATCCCAAATCGGGTCATCCCCTTTTAATATTCCGCATCATATACAGAGAAGAATAATCATAATCAGAATTAGTCGAAAACGTGACATTATAAGTGTGCGATATATTTAATAGCAATGTGTATTTCAGATATATTTAATTTGATGTGCTTTTGAAGTAGTACTGTATTATCTATCTTATACACTTAAGTAGATTATTAATGTTAAAGAACATCGGTATATTTGGACATGTATCATATGTGCAAACACCATGATTATAATCTATCAAGCTTTAAAAAATTACAGATATTAAATCCATGTCATTATTTGTACTGAAAGACCAATTTATTGTCTATTAAAATATTTTCAAAGCGTGGCTTCAAAGGTTGGTTTATTACCATAAAGTACGTCATATGTGTCTCCTACAGTTTCTGGTATTTTTAGAACTCCCATCATTGAGTGGGCATGAGGTTTTAAATTGTCATTTGGGTTAAAAACGATTTTGTCCAATTCTTCATGGCATAGCAGGCATAACAATACTTAGTCCAAACCAAATGCATTCAATAACCATTTAGTTCAATTACCATGCAATAACGATCCAATATCCACGAGTCTAATAACCACATAGTTTAATCACCATTTAGTGCTAAAACTCTTTGTTCTAACATTGGTCCACTGGTTAAATAATGATTTAATTTAACACTTAAGTGACCAAGGGGTTTTCACTCCCGTTGGTGCCCAAGGGGGGGGGGGGGGGGGTTCATGGGACCCCCCCTAAGGAAACCACTTTCCAGAGGGAATTTTTGCACGAAATTTATACCACATGTGAAAGGCCATAAGACAACCCCAAATCAGCAATAAAAAATTAAATTAAATTTGTTATTTGGGCTGCAAATTAGGGGCAAAAATTGTTTTCAAAACACGCGAAAAATGGGCAAAAAGACGGAAAATTCAAATGAGCATTGCGCTTACATCGACCTTTTGAAAACTTATTTTATGTTGATATCTACTCTAGAATACCCAAATTACATATATTTAACAAAAAACTTGAAGTTTTAGGAATCCTGTACTTTTAACGGGTGTTGCAAAATACACATCATTTTCCCATAGACTTTGTACAGTAACGGTTTAGCAACGTCCACAATGACATTGTTTGTTTTCAGCACATAAAGGGTTAATTATTTTTAATGTTACTATTAATTGTTTACTTATATGTACGTGTGAACATATATCTGCAAAAAAAATTTGCTTTGGTTCTTTGATTTTTTTTTAATATTCTCAGTTGACTTCCGTTAGTGCCCAAGGGGGGGTTTCATGGGGCCCTCATTAATTAACTCATTAACGGCTTGGCCGATTTTAATTTTTTTGGTATGAAAAGACGCGCATTTAAAAGTCAGACCATTACAAAAAAATTCGGCGCAAAAAACCCACGCGTAAATCTGCCAGCGCGAAAACAAATTTGGAGGGTCCCTAGGAACCCCCTTGGTCACTTAAGTGTTAATATCCAGTTGGTGTAATAACCATTTACTTCAATAACCATTTGGTTAATAAATATAGTGGCAGTTTTAGATAACAGAGCAAATTGTTATTTACAAAATGGGTATTAGCCTAAATGTCAAAGTGTCCAAGTGGTTATTCGACTAAATGCTTGTTGAACATAATGCCTATTGGATCAAATGATATCAGACCGAATTGTTATTTCATGAAATTGATATTGGACTAAATGGTTATTAAGCCAAGAGATAATATGCAAATGGTATTGGTATTTCAATAGCTGTGTATAATGCCATAATTCTCCCATACCTTTAATATGTTGATGTTGTTTGGGGAATTACTGTTCTTCTATTGCGAATGGCCTGTAACTTATTAAAATAGGCTGCACACATTGTTTCTGGTTCTTCATGGGAAATATCTAACAAAGAGGTTCTCTGTAGAATAGGTTGGAAACCTCTGTATAACAGAGAGATTTACTATTGTAATATTCTTAAAAATTCTCAATCAGTTGGCGCCTCCTTGCCTTTCTCACATCTTTTCTTACCTAAAAATGATCTACCCTTGAAGAAATTCGTAGTTTTGTATTTTCTGTCTGCAATTACAGCACAGTGGTCTATAGGGCAGCGTGATGCAAAAATTTACGTATAACATCAAAACTCCCTGTCAGAATCAACTGAAATTTTGGAAATAAGCTTTTCTCCCGGATATCTGTGGAACCATAAACCAAATATGAGGTGCTAGGATCACGAAATGCATGTTTAATTTGAATGTTAAATATTCCTAAATAGTCCACTCAATCTATGAAAAAATACTAGGTACACCTGGATAAAATTGCTACAGAAGGTTTTTGGGCTGTAACTAGAAGTAAAAAAGATCGTCCAAACAACATATCAAAAAGGTAGAAAAAGGGAAGACTGGCAAGACATGCTAATTTGCATTTATCTTACGTGGACGTATATGCCCATATTTCGACAAAGGTATATACCTCATAAATGCATGTTTAGGGAGATTTTTGATATTTGTTAGTATTTGAACATGTGTGCATGGCTATGCCTGCGAGATGTATATAGAACTTGCAATTGATATGTGGAAAATTATGGTCATTATACAAGATGGCCACAGTTTTCACGCCAAATATATTTTCCATTCTAAATGATTTATCAGACTACAGTCGGGATGGGGAGATCTTTATTTAGCAAATTATTATCAGAGAGTACTAATTGAAACACATTTGATCAACTAGTGCCGGGGGCACTCCCTATGTGAATAATAGGGTCCTTTCAGATAAAATGTACAAAAAATACGGGGTCATTCGGTAGACAGGCTGAAAAAAATGGGGGTCATCCAGTATGAAACTTTAAGAAGGGGAGCCACTGAGGTTAAAACCTTAAGTTAAAATAGGAAGTGCCTCTTTTCCAGAGTTCAAATTGCCATGAGATTATAAAACTGCTGCCATGAAATTATAAAATTGTTAAAAATGTGTACGTAGGCGGCGAAACATTTGAATTTGGGTGTTCAAATTCTTTAAAAGAGTGGATAATTTTATGCAAACTTGTGAAAAAAGTGGATAGCAGGAAAGAAGAAAATGGGGGTCATAGAGTATGTAAACATTTTAAAAAGGGGGTCGCTGGGTAATAGATAGGACAGCAGCAAAAAAGGGGTCAAGCATTCTAGACGTCACCAAAGTCAGCATCTCACAGACCTTTGACTACGCAGCTCTAACTCTGGATGTGATGTCTGCTGCACAAGATCTACTACAAAGCATCATTTGAGAATGCTGCAGATAAAGTCGGCCTACATCTGAATGCCCAAAAGACGGAATGGAATACATGACCGTCAATGAGGAAGAGAATCATCAACCTATCTGCACTACACACGGTACCCAACACAAAGAAGTGAGACTTCAAGAACCTCGTTTCCTATGTTGCCGACTGCAAGAAGGAGGGCCGTGGCCCGATTCCTAATAACATCGTCCCCATAATCCCATATTTTACCGGAAGTGATCAACATTTTGGTATCTGAAGAAAGTTAGCATTTTTCTCATTTACCCTGTGAAACCTTAGGGCTATAAAGGATATTTGGTTTGGAAGTTATGAGCGAAAATGACCTCCATTTTGGTTGACCGATATTAATTTTACACAGAAGTCTATAGGGCTAAGAAAATCATGATTTTAGCTCTCACATGAAAACGGGTTGAAATATCGGCGCAAAACTTTACAGATGGGGTTTGGGGTGAAGGCCATTCTACCAAGATGAAAACTTTATACTTAAATTGGGTTGTCCCCTTTTAATAATATTTAATATTAGCCTGTCTAGCAATACTTCCTTTCTCTACCTTTCTGATATGTTGCTTGGGAGGGTTTGTACAGCAAGTTACAGCAAGAAAACCATCTGTAGCAATTTTGTCCAGGTCATACCGTAGATTGAGTGGACTACAGAGAAAGGTTTTTGTTTTTAAATCTCAAGTCGGAATTTTTATACGCATATAATAGAAATTAAAGATTCATATAAAAAGTACCGCCTTGTCTTTGCTACACGGATTTAAAAGCCAACCACTTGCAGGATGTTAGCACATCCATGCCAGTAACAAAAATACCAAATTACGAATTGGGATGATTTTTCGATGTTTCGGATCAGCAAATCGCTGCTTATCTCTTTAAATATGAACAATAACATTGAGGGGGTATCCGAAAAAAGTTCTTAGAGAAGCTGTGAGGGGAACATTTAATTTGTCATCAATGAGGGAGGGACCTTAAACTTTTAAATAGAGACACTTCATAAATAAAGGGGATATAGATTTTTAAAATTAAAAGGAGAACTTGAATTTTTTACCGCGTCACATACTGACGTATTTGCAAAATACGCATTTCGAGAAAAACGGCTTTGAAGATTTTGCGAATTTAATTTGCCCCATACTGTTAATTAAAACATATATTTCAATTAAAACCTAGTGGAAAATAGCCGAAATAAGTTAAATTTCAAATATATTTATCTAATTAGCTTCCAATTTATTTAGATACGCGAAAAGATGATGTTAAATAAAATACGTCACTATGTGAAAACGACAAAATAGTAATTTCAACATGTATATAACAAATACGACGCGCAAATACGTCGTTATGTGACGCGTTTGCGCAAATACGTCACTATGTGAAAACGACAAAATACCAATTCCAGCGTGAACTGCAAAATACGTCGCACAAATACGTCACTATGTGACGCGGTGAAAACTTCAAAATGCAGATACGATGCTATGGGCCTGCGCAGTATAGATTTTCGACAAATACGTCGTTATGTGATGCGGACAATTTAACGTTTTGTAAATACGTCATAATTAGTTAATTAATATTTTACTAATTAAGCCACTTTGAGGTTTAAAATTTGGTGAACATGTACAATAGTACAAAACAAACATACATGCCAAATTTCTCCAAAAAGTAAAAAATGTCGAATACGTCACTATGTGACGCGGCCGACGAAAAGGAAGTTGCATTCCTCCATCCTCCTGGAATAAATAATGACCACTCCCTAATTGCTGATAGGATCTGGGCCAGAATGGCGACCACCTGTGACCATTTGTGACCATTCAAATATGGCTAGATGATAAACATAAGTATATATACTTAAAAAGGCAGTGCAAGACCTACAGCTAGTCTTAATTTTGGCCAATGATTTTTTTTTGGTTTGTTTTAATTTCTGGTACTGATTTAAATATTGAACAGGTAAAATCAATCAAAGAACAAATTACAAAATGCATTCAAAGAATTTGATGGAGCAATCTTTTTAATTTGTTACCAAATAAGTCCAGAGGACTACACAGGGAAGCAAGATGGCATTGTGGCCTCTTAGTTTTCATCCGAGAGGTCATTTAATAGCCAGGTCTTCTCTCATCAATTATAAACAGAGTGATGTACATGAAGAAATATTCACCTGAACTACAATAGAGCAAATCAGTATTGTTTTAATATTAAATGAAATATAATAGCTTTTAAGGGTGAATCCTTTAATGTTGCCTGTGGCGTTTGCCTTAAGCATGACATCCTACTGAGCGCTTGCTCTAGCAATTTTGGGCATTTGCCTTCAACTATCAGCAATTACGCTTGAATGACTACATTGATAAAGCTGATCATTTGCACTTGCTTTCAAGATGTTCACAAATAGATTGAATGGTTACAAATTTCGTAAGTACTGAGTGTTTGCTCTAGCTGCTTTTGGCGTTTGAAGCATGACCAACAAATAAGATTTAATATTAATGGCAAATTTCTCCTGAGCGTTTGCTCTAGCCCAATTTAACGTTTGCCTTTAAGCATGATCATCAAGAGATTGAATGAATAGTTTTACTGAGCGTTTGCCCTAGCCCCTTGTGGCGTTTGCCCTCAAGTTTACAATACTTCAGATTAATTGACTACAAAGCAAGTACTACTGAGTGTTTGCTCTAGCTCCTTTTGGCGTATGCCTTTAAGATTGCATTAATATCCAATAAAATAAATGACTTCCAATAACATAATGAAAAAAGGGTTGCAAAAAACTTAGGAAGACATAAACTAACTAGTATCAGAGGTGTGCATTACAAACTTATTTTCTCCTTTGCCCATTGGAG
>JAMKCH010087481.1:0-31118 GCA_023653785.1 Ophioderma brevispina | reverse complement strand
CGGCACATTTTTTTAAAGAGCATCCTCAATTTTAAAAAAAAATTGAGAATTTTACACAGTTGCATTGATAATTGGCTAGTAATCTATACCTGTGAATGGTAAAGCTTGAAAATGTCTGTTTCGCAAAAGAAGGATTTTGAATTAGAATAATTAATATCGGAGATCCCGATAATAATTCAACGGCTGCTGGAAATGGCCTTCCAATATGAGATAGCTGGGAAATAGCACCATGTACGTGTCTACGCTCATCTATTAGTTGTTCCATTGGTCAGGCAAGTCAAGTTAGAGATCACTTTTGTGAGGTGCCACTATTTTATAATGGACAGACAGAAATTTGGTGTTTCCAGCCTGTTTCCTTACAATGTGGGATTTCGATCCTAATTACAAAATCGCTTCTTTAATGACAAATATACAATTCTGAAAATTACCGTTTGCAGGTATAGTTTACTAGAAAATTACCAACAACTGTGCAAAAAATCTAAAATTTTGAAAATTGGGGGCACTCTTCAAAATATGTGCTATTATTGCTTTAAGCATTTACGGTTTTCTAAAAATCAATTAAGCAGATGATTTCACCATTAACAGGGTTAATATCAAACATTTCTTGTTCGTACCATCTAAAAAAAAACATTTTTCGACGATTGAAAATTGCAAGAATTTATGTATGCAAAAATAAAACTACTGTAGTTTACATCTATGATAGCCCTATCCAAATTTCTGTGGGATAAGGACACCTTTTTATTTCTAGTTTGTGTTTTTATTATATTTTGTGCTACATTTACCTATATACATCAATGCATCGTAAAATTAACTAACCTAATTAATTCAGACAGGTTATCCTTAGTCAAATTGTCATGGCAACAGCATCCTGCTGCAATCATTGGTGGGTCATACTTGATTATTATTAATGGTATATATTTATTGGTTTATATTAAAATCAGTCCTGTGAAATTATTGCAATGAGTCATTTTAGATAAATTAAAGGCACTAGCGGTGATCCATATAAAAGTGAAAACAAAAATCTCTCAAATTGACAGAAAAAAGAAGGATAAGTCTACAGAATTTCTGCAAGGTATTTCAGAACGACAGAAGCGCCGGGTTGTTGGCGGCTAAACCATCTCCCCCATCGGGTTTCTTCCAAAATCCGACGAGGAGGGTAGCTGGTTCCCCTGTAGAAATAAAAAGAAGATCTACCTGCAAGGGTGTCAGCTCTGGAGAGCTAATGGCGGCCATCCAGTACATTGATGTCAGGAAGGGCATCCTGTCAATTATCTCTTGCTCCAAAAAATCCTCACACAGTAGTATTGCTGTGCATGTGAGGTGAATCCGGCCACCACCATTAGCGGGGACAAACCCAGATTTAAAACTTTGGTTTTACTACTACCACTAGACTAAATATCCAGTTTTATCCATATTAGATTGCTTTCAGTCTTATCACTTGCAGTGTATTAGGATACCTATGTTGTGGACAGAAGCACCCAACATTGACTAAAATATCCAGTTTTATCCTTATTATGATTTCCAAGGTTATGTTAGAATAACTATACTTGTTACAAAAATAAAAACATCCTTTAAAAAGGAATTGCAAATTCAATCACAAATTACATTTTTTGTTATTTTTAAATTTATATTGACATTTATTGAGTTGGGCTTATTGAATTACAGTGCTGAAATTTGAGTTTTGTTTTTGTGTAGTTGATATTTACATTCTTGATTATAAATTATAATTTAATCATTGTTTGGTACTCAGAAAATGGTAGATTCTATTCTGCTAGTATATTTTGAAAAATTGTAAAGAATTGAACATGTGGTTTTTAAGTGGAGACTTATGTAAAAGATAATGTTATTAGATATTGAGATTGGTTTTAATCTTTGTAAGGAGGGGTCGTAAGAATAAAGAAGCATGATTAAGTTTGACAGGTTTCATTCAAGGGGTGTTTATTTATAGTTTCAATATGATACATCGTAACAGTTAAAGAGATGTGTTTATAATCATATGATGAAATGCGATATTGCATTTGTTGATCCAGTGGTTTACATGATTACAAATTTGTGAAGGTCATCATTAAGGATGTTAAAACATTTTACTATCTTTTTGGACTTTATGCATGCCAACACAAGCTAATATTAACCTATTTTTCTGGTTTTGGTATTGATCAAGTTCTAACCATGTTGGAATTCCATTGTTGTAAATGGCTTTACACAATATGTAAACAATTGAATCTATTTTTTAAGGATGGCCCAGAGGTAGCTGACCTCATACACTTAAAAGGCAATGCATGGTCTAATCACTAATAGCCTTGTCCCCAGAACCCCAGATTTTACCAGAAGTGATAAAAATTTTGGTAGCGGAAGAAAGCTACTATTTTTCTCATTTACCCTGTGAAATCTTAGGGCTAAAGGATGTTTGGTTTGGAAGCTATGAGCGAAAATGTGGCCCATTTTGGTTCACCAATATTAATTTTACACAGTTCTCTATGGGGCTGATAAAATTGCATTTTTAGCTCTCACATGAAAACGGATTGAAATATCGATGTGAAACTTTACAGATGGGATTTTGGGGTGAAGGCCCTTCTAACAAGATGAAAACTTTATATACTTAAAGGTCCATGGCCCGATCGCTAACAGCCTCGTCCCCAGAACCCCAGATTTTACCGAAAGTGGTCAAAATTTTGATATCAGAAGAAAGCTACTATTTTTCTCATATGCCCTGTGGAATCTTAGGGCTAAAGAATGTTTAGTTCGGAAGTTATGAGCAAAAATGTGCTCCATTTTGGTCGACCAATATTAACCTTACACAGTACTCTCTATGGGGCTTACAAAATCACGTTTCTAGCTCTCACATCAAAATGTATTGAAATATTGGCGCAAAACTTCACAGATGGGGGTTTGGGCCAAAGGCCATTCTATCAGGATGAAAACTTTATATACTTAAATAGGGCCAACCACCTTTAAATTGGACCATCCCCCTTTAAGTTAAATTAAACCTGGGTGAATGCACAATGTAGCTTTTACGCCTTACAAGTCACTCACCTTCTGAGCCACATAAGGGCATCTGTGGCAGAATTCTTCACCACTGTGGTTTGACTTTTCACTTCTTGCTCAACGATTGCTTGGAGTGTGGCAAACCCTTGAGTGTCTGTTGCATATTTTTGCCGTAATTTCTATTGAAAAGACAAATGCAATGTTTTAGCACATTGTTTCTATCCCATTAGATATATTTTATTAAAAAGGAATGATTTAATTTTCCTAATTTCCAATACAGTGCGCCACCAGTGGTTACCCTAGTGAGTCCTATTTTTGACCGCAAGGGTCAACATCGCCATCGAAGTCACCATTGGATTAAAACAATAACAGCACCATTTTTTGAAGGGCGCCCCCACTTTTCCAAATATTTTGTGATTTCTGCGCAGTGGCATTGGTATTTGGCTAGTAAACTACACCTGTGAATGGGAGAGCTGGAAATGGATGCTGGAAACGTCCTTCCAATATGAAATAGCCGTGAAACTGCACCATGTATGTGTCTAGGCTCTTCCATTAGTTAAGTTTGAGGCCATTTTCGTGAGGTGCCACTATTTCAACATGAACGGACATAAAATGGGCATTTCCAGCTCCACTGTTAAATTACAATCGGGATCCTGATTCTAATAACATTACCGTTTCTTTTATGGCAAATAGGCATTATTGAGCATTGTCTTTCGCAGGTATAGTTTACTAGACAATTACCAACACAACTCTACAAAAATCTCCAATATTGATAATTACGGGAGCTCTTCAAAAAATGTGCCATTATTGCTTTAAGGGCAGTGTGAACCTTGAGTTTCCGAGTATCTATTTTGGTTTGTAACTTTGCAAATATTTAATTATTGTATGTAAAAGTATACATTTCTAGAAAGAAAATTGGACGATGAACCCGTTGATGGCATCAAATTAATGTAAAACTTTCCGTATTTTGAGAAAAATACTAAAAAAACACGATTTTGCCCCAAAATTTTCAGACAGCATAACAAAAACAATTTGAATTTTCATGATTTCTTATGTTATTTTTTAGAAACAAGACAAATTTGTCTAGGGACGGTTTTTTCATTTTTTAAAAATAGAGCTTACTTTTCGAAATATAAGGAAAAATGTAAAAAAAGTGTGATTTTTACTTTTCTTTTCCAAAATTTGAGTATATATTGGAGAATATCTTTAGTTAGAAATCGAAAAATGAAAAATTGAGAAAACCGTCCCTAGAGAAGACCGATTGCTATCGTAGGAAAGTTAAACCTTACCTTTTACTTCGGTATTTTTGGAGTTATCTTTTCTGAAAATTTGCCAAATTTTGCGAAAATTGAACATTGAGAAAATCCGTGTTTTAGTAAAAAGTGACTTTTCACGCCATTTCAAGCTGTCTCTTTCTCAAATAACTTTATCTTTGAACTTTAAAATTGAGTATGCTGTGCAAGTGATGAAAATACATTTTATGCACTATTGAATCAAAAATATTTTGTCTCTAACTCCAGAAATTAGAAGAAATTGAAATTTCATCTGGTTTAGATTAGCGCTTTGTTTACATTTTCAAATATTATTTTTCGTTTTTCCAAGATGCGTTCGCGCAAAAGTACATTAAAACACGCGCACGCTTCATTACGCAGCAAAAATTCACCGCGCGACGCGATGGTGCGTTTTGCGCCTGACGGCGTGCAATGTGCTTAAATTCCCGCCGTTTAGACCAAGCAGTTTTTGTGACTTTAAATGGTCAAATAGCTGTTTTAAATCGGCAAAAAATACAGCTCAGGATTGTCTGCAGTGGATAACCTTTGTTGGTAACTATAGAACACAGTTTGATGTTTAAAATGGTGCAAAAATCAGAAATTCGTGTAAAAACAAAAGCACCAGGGTTGACACTGCCCTTAACATGTAAGTAGTGAGATTATGTTGAAAACAGCTCAATGAAAGAATTTGTGTGATTGCTAGTATTTTAAATGGCAAATTTTAGTGTGCAATCACACACAATAGACCATTATATTGACGAGTGATCAAATTATACATTCAGGATCTTTTCTAAACAAGGTGGTTCTCAAACCATAAGTCTTGCTGCTCTTTGCCATTGGAAAATGTGTAACATTTGTGCAAGTAGTTCTTTTGAGCAAGTTTGGTAGTCATAGCACCTTAATGTGGTATAGAAATTGTGTTTCTTTATATTGGGGTCAAAATGGGGGTCAAAGGTCACATAAGTGTCAATGGAAGTGAACCTTGGAACACTTCCCACAAGTCTTGCACCAGTGGTTCTTCTGACCAAATTTGGCTTCAACCAGAATGAGCATATGGCTAAAAAAAAATTACAAAACCTGGGGTCAAAGGTCACGAGAGGTCAGCCTGTGTAAATCACACATGGGTCTTAGCCTAGTGGTTCTTTTGAGCAAATTTGGTAGTCACAGCACTATATGAGGCATAGAAATTGTGTTTATTATTTTTTAAAGATGGGTCACATAGGGGTCACTAGAGGTCAACCTCTAAACAATCCAATGAGTCTTGGGCCAGTGGTTCTTTTGACCAAGCTTGGCTGCATTCAGCCTTGGAATATGGTTAAAACAAACACAAGTACCAAATTTTAACCTAAATTTCTGAATATACATTCATAAATGCACAAACATAGAGAAAGTGATTTCTTGGGTCTTGCTCTGAGCAAGCTCAGGGCAAGACAAAATGTA
Organism: Ophioderma brevispina; assembly: GCA_023653785.1. Lineage (NCBI taxonomy): Eukaryota > Metazoa > Echinodermata > Ophiuroidea > Amphilepidida > Ophiodermatidae > Ophioderma > Ophioderma brevispina. The sequence goes on along the minus strand of JAMKCH010087481.1, from coordinate 25,422 downwards.
TTTTGAAAATTTACTTCTTTGAAATATCCCTGGAATATTACTTCAACTTTTGGCAATGTATAATATTTGCATATGTACTCTTATGAAAAATTTATCTAGAAGATATTTTATGAAATTACCCTTATATTTCCATTGATGTCCATCTTGACAGGTGCAAAGGCTGTTGAGTTTAGTGAATCTGTTAACAAACAAAACCAAAATGGCATACTATTTAGAAAAAGATACTTCTGGAAATTCAGTATTTATCAAATTACTGGATTTGTAAATTCAACGTGTAGGTCAATTTTCGATTCAAATTTCATCACACGAAGAATGGTGTGAAAAACTAGGTGTCCGAAGTCATCAACATAATAATTTTAGAGGTAAAAATTTAGAAATTTCATCAGACTAGATCTCCACATCACACCGCATATCACATGATGGCGATCACTCTTGGATTATCACAGCTACAATCTTGGAAAAAATTGTTGGAACACTTTGAACGATTTTTGGAAAACTGTTCCCCCGTCTCCCGCAACCAATGTTGAATGGGGTATCATCATCAGCAGTCTTGCCAATTCTCCCAACATTGATTGATGGGGGGTTGGGGAAGGGTAAGTTGAAGGGTAAGATTGGGGCTTTCAATTGAGTGATAACAGGAGCTTGAAGGCTCTTAACTCTGACCCGGGTGAGCAATGCAGGAAATTGTAGTGAGTGTTCCAACTAATTTCCAAGATTGTAGATTATATTAATCTATTCCCATAGAACAGTGTATAGACCATTTGTTCATGCCATCTAAGGGAAACATTATTTACAGGACTAAAATTTTACTGGTGATATGAGAAATAGGTGATCTTTCTTCTGATACTAAAATCTCAATTTTGATGAGGTCAAGTGGGGGGTGCAGGGTGTTAATTAGGTTACCCACCTTTAACTATTATTTAATTTCAACAGAAATAATGTTGAACAAAAATGGGTTATGACAGAAAGCACAATAATGGGTACCATAACATTAACAATTTTTCTTAATGTCACATATTTTTACTAAATTACTGAATTCCCTAATTTACTGTGTTAATATGTTTATATACCTGTATATATATATTGAAGATAATTTGAATGGGTTCTCAAACACTTTGACAATTTTTCATAAACATTACTTTAATATTTCCGTCAATTTTGACGGAAAAAAATCTACCATTCAAAAATGACATTTCTAAAAATGTTCTCAAGCATATTTTTAAAGGAATTCCATTATTGTTGATTACATATCATGTTTAATACATATGGGTCCATGATTTACATAATTTTTTTGGGCAAAAAGTCATACCATTGGTTTTCTGGAGGGCGACAAACAGACAGTGCTATTGTTACTGTCATCCGTCATGTATGCCATGTAACAATAGCAATATTTATTAGCCACTTGGGAATAACTTCAATAAGTTTATCGGTTGCCTTTATTGTTTTCTGTAAAATGACAATCAATTTGGATAACTTAAAACAAATATGAAAAATCATTGTTTTGGTATGCATAAACAAGAAATAACAAATTTTTTTTGCTATTGTTACCTCCATCAATATTTTGCAATAACAATAGCATTTTTCAAATCTCGCGGGAACAAACAGCCAGTCCCGAGATCGATCAACATCTATCAATTTCCATCACGGCTGGTGGTCAGTCATGTAACGGCAGTGCGAAATTGAATAAGATATGTTTACTTTTTTATAATCTGGTACCTAAATCATTTTCGTCAATAATATTACAAGTAACAATAGCACAGAATGGTGCAGTCTATGGACCACGAAACCTGAGCGTGTGTGTAGAAATTCAATGTAATTGTGCTTGTTTGTATTCACGATAGATGATCATGCATGGATACACTGTACACATACTGTATAGATTACGCGTGCACAATGTTGTCGCAGTGGGTATATGCATGGCGCCAGGGCTCGCGATAGCTTGTTTAGCATAGCAGTTTGCTACACATTTTCTGCCATTTGCTATGCAATTTTAAGATTGTGTAATAATTTCTTCCCCATACGTTTGCACTATCAATATGATCAAAGCAAGAGCTGTTGCAAAAATTGCTACACAAATAAAAATCCCTAGCGCGAGCGCTGCATGGCGCTATCCAATGTCGCTCGTCGTATTACACCAACGTTACTAATTATTTGACGGAAGTTGTTTAATCGTGACAGAATTTGGATGGAGGCCCTGCTAAAGTTATTATTCTTTTGATGGCAATGGTGCTAATGTTATGATATATTGTGCATCTTATAGCAGATACCAAAATATGGCAGTTTTCACCGTGGCTACTATAGATAATTGGTTAAAAGTTACACAAGGGCGAGGAGTGCTAATGTTACCATTCATTTCGCATGTATCCGTCCTTGACATGTCACATTAGCAGTATTGTTATGTTGTGTTTTACAGAATTGGTAATATATTACATTATGATTTTACCATGGTAAAACCTTGCTGCTATTTGTAGTATTACAAGCCATAGTAGACCAATCTGCAATACTTTGTTCTAATTTTAAAAAATGTTACACATTTCCTATATACTCCAATGGTATTCTCAAACTAATATCATATCGTGGAAATAATTAAATGGAAAAAGTTATATTTTTTTCACCTTAAATTGAAAGTAGGGGTGCCTATGGAAAAGTTAAACTAGTTAACATTAACACATTAATAGAAATTATTTCCCCCCTTGCGGTAGGTTTCTGGTCCCATTATTGTGCTTTCTGTCTTATACTTTGTTTCACGACCTCTCTGCAGTGACATCAGTGGTGTTACCTAACAAGTGCTCTCTCAAGATATGAAACATCTCAAATACATGAGATATTATACACTTGGGACAATTTTTTTTGCTAATTTCTGATCAAGTATTGTAGAGTATCTTTTTATTAGCTTATATTACTTTTACCTTCTTAGTTAATAAACATAAGATTTTCAAAAATGATAAACTTACCAAAAATACTAACTATAGATACACAGGCTTCTAGGAATACAGCTGTTGGAATACCACCATCTGATGCTAATTGAATATCTACAAAACTGTTTTAAAAGAAGAATACAAACATGGATATCAAGCATTTATTGAAATGTTGGAATTAAAGTCCATTCCAGGGGAGGACGGCCAAGAAATCCAAATTTCCGACGTCGCCATTGGTTTAAAACGTAAAAGCGAAATCTTGAAGAAACTTTTTTGAATTTTTTTGTATGAATAAAGAACGAGGACGAGGTCCTATGTGGGTCATGGGAACACCCAAAGCGAAATCTTGACAAAAAATTCTGAATTTTTTATATGTTGTCAAGGAATAGTTTCTTATTCCAAAATCGTTGGAGTTGAAGAATTAACTCCACTGGAAGGGTTATTTCTGAATTTTTTTTGTATGACTAAAGAACGATGACGAGGTCGTATGTGGGTCAAGGGAACACCCATGACCGACCCACATCAAAGCACCCAAATTGGTTTGTGGTTTGCACTCTGTATTGCTGTAATTTCTTTTGACATTTTTGGCGAGTTGCTATAATGAATGAGGCTTGGCCGCCACTGCCTGGTCCATTCACAATTCTAATGTATCTGCAGTGCAGTGGCTTGCATGGCTGCATTGCACTCAACTGCAAAATACTGCATTGCAGTACCGAGATAAAGTTAGGTTTACTTTAAAGGTGCAACGAGAGATTTTAAGTCATCCATATTTTCTGTGATATGTAGTGATTTCATATAGATTAGATGCACAATAGATCCCCTACCTTTTATTTGGTTACAGAAATAACTTAAAATGAAAACAAAAGGTGATTTCTATATGCTTATATTTCAGTAGAAAACATAGGCTGAAGTTCGTATTTGCTCCTATACGAAATTAGAAAATTAAAAATGTTTGTACCAAAGAAACAGTTCTCAGCTTAATCCTTACAGATGGGGATATTTTTGATATAAAGCTTTACACCAGTGCCAAAATCAGAATTTTCACATTTTTTCGGGACACCTATTTGAAATCTCTCGTTGCACCTTTAACTGGATTTGAAATGGACTGCATACAGGTGCACAGAAAGTGATTGATACATGACAATGGAACTCACAGCACTGCGGATGCAGTAAGAATTGGCCTTGAGTAGGTTGCATCAAATGCCCTTCATGTCAACCAATTCTCTTCAACCTGGTCTTAAAGTGTGCCGCTTGTCAAAATAATAACCTCCTTCAAATGTCAGCAATGGGAAGGGGAACCATAAGGTTAAAGTTTTGTACACAAAGTCAATATGCTTTGTTGTTTTTTGACAAGACACAAAAAATGATGATTTTGCCGGAAATTTTCCAAGAAATACTTTATAATTATAATTAATAATTTCAGGTTTAATACAACAAAACATACATAGCAGCAAGCAGCTGAATTGCATATGATTTTACATTAAAAAGCATAAACATTTAAATACAATTATTTATAAGACCATATATAAATTCAATAAAATACAATAGTATAACCAAATATTGCACCTTTAAAGTATCACATACAACCATAAATAGGGAGACAAATGCACCCAGAACACATACCCACAACACACAAACACACCCATGCACACTTACCATAGCATTCACGTGCAAATGTCACCCAATAACACAAGCAAACACAATATAATAATTCTATACACACCTACACTCACAAAAACACACACAGACATACACAAGCATACACTCACTGCTAACATCTTAATTCACACCCTCAACATTGCACAGCAAAATCAATATCATCATAACTCTATTACGATTACAAAGTACATGAACACACCTAAATATGGCTAGAGAGAAAAGGACTGTGCTAGTTAAAAATTACTTTTGGTTAAAAGAAGATCAGCCATGAACGGAACTGGGCTGGTCTTATATCTTTTGGTTTTGCACTTGTATCGTTTGACTTTAGGTGGATTGCGGAGGACAATTAACGATCTATAGTCGGAGGCAGGGAACCAGGTGGAAAACCTTCCAGATGCATGTGTCTTAGTGGCAAATTGTTTGCACAAATTTTCTCTATGGGTATGTTGAGATTCCAGTTCTAATGTTGTGAGGAAATCACAGTAAGATCTGTACTCTCTACCGAAGACAATCTTACAGTCACGTCTCTGGATTCCTTCCACCCGTTTCACCTGACTCTGGGCGAGACCGGCATGCCATAAGGGGGCTGCGTACTCCAAAACCGGTCTTATGTAGCCCTTATACACAGATAGCAGTTCATCTGATTTAAATCCCACCTCTTTCAGCTTACGTAACATAAACATTTTCCCATTAGCTTTGGAATACATATTCTCAACCTGACCATGCCATTGCAAGTCATTGTGAATGATTACATCTAAGAACTTAACTTTCTGAACAAATGCCAAGTTGTGATTAAAGATATGCAGGTCAACCCCAGGGGGGGGGTCATCTCTACCAAAATGTATGCACATGGCTTGACATTTGGATGGATTCAGTTTAAGCTTATTCGTGACAGACCATTCATAAAGTGTGTCCAAACACACCTGTACCTCAGTGGCATTACCCCTAGTCCTATTTTCACCAATCGTGAGATCAATGACATATTTCCACACCTTTTTATTATTGTTGTCAAAAATGGTGAGAGCATCATTGATCATAGCTAAAATGGCAATAGGACCTATGATAGTGCCCTGAGGTACACCTCCAACTAATTCCACCCATGCAGAGTTGACATTTTTGTACTTGACCCTTTGTCTTCTCCCAGAGAGCAAGTCAACCACCCACTGTACAAGACAAGGGGGTGCAACAAGCTTAAGAAGCTTTGTGACAATGATTTTATGGTCAATCAGGTCGGTTAGTACCAGAATGCCAACATTTTTTGACTTCTCGGCACCTGACGTCAATTAGACAGTGGGTGGTTGACAATCCCTTCTGGTTACCAAATTATCTCCGATCAATATGAGGATGAATGGCATCAAAAATCCATTATAAGGTTAAGCAAACAATTTTTCTTCGAAATACCAATCACAGTCATCATCATTGGCAGAAAAAATATATTTTTACAAAATTTATTTCAATGGAAGCAAGGCAATATACAGAATAGCCAAACATGACCCATATACAGAGCTTGTGGGTTAGTTTGAAGGATATTGTATTGTTTTAAGTTCAAGCCATTATAACCAGTTAAGATGGTATATCAGGGATTATTGCATCTCATCTCATAGCAACTTCACACTATCACCAACTAAGAAGCATATGGCAAGAACTACTTTAGTCATTCTTTGCATATTAATTAGCTAATTTTCATATTTAATTGGTGGAGATGCAGTGTTTTTTTAAAAAAAATGTAGCACAACATCTGAAAGTAGTACGTAACTGGTCATTTGGTCATTCGTCTTGCTCGGTAACCATGTTGAAGCTATCTCCGATTTACAGTTTGGCGGGAAACGTTGATTCTATAGCGTCTTCTCCACAAATGAAAAAGACAGCTCGTTGGCATTTTCCGGGCTCTACAGCACAGATTATGCAGTCGGCGATCATCTCGTCTGGTAGTCAATCGTGGTCGTCCTGGAGATTTTCGTGGCCTCAACTGACTCCCCTCTCAATGCCTGAGGATTTTACAGACCGTACACTGCGATATCCCAAGGAAATCAGCGACTTTGGCTTGTTTGTACCCTTCCCATCGAGTGTAAGCACTCTTTGGCATATTGGCAATGTCGTTGGACAAGGCATAGCCTAGGGAACCTCTGTGTCAGTTTTTGTTGTAAAGGTATCGACCAACTCTAAAAAAGTGGGCTTGTTGCACACAGGCTTGGAGCAGGGAAAAAGAACAAACAACAGACATCTGGCCTTTATAGCTCCCAACAAAAGGCATTGTTACATAATTCAAAATTATGCATGGATTAACTTCACCTGGGTAGTGGGACTCATTATGTAACAATTTACATATTCCAATGATTACTGAGGCATTCAAATGGAAATATATTTTTTAAGATTGGGTCTGAAAAAATTTCCAACTTTATGAGCAACAGTGTATCAGGTCAATAGAGAGTGTAGTTTTGTTTAGATATATTTTCTGTAAATTCCAAAATTGGTGAAGATGTGAAATGGGAGAAAAAGACTTTAAAAGTTTTAATTTGACTTCAAAGCTGTAACAAAGTTGAGAAAACAGCAGTGAATAATCTCCAATGCCTGGGTCATACAAAACCCCTGGGTCATACAAAACCCCTTCCTCAATGTCATCTAAATTTTAGGGTCTAATTCCTGATATACCACCTTAAACAACATGACAATAGTTAATGTTACTGGGGTGTTTTCTTACCAACATGTGGCACTCTTATTAACATAATAGCAAGCAACTCTTTTTTCCCTCTTTCAATTACTTAGATGTCAGCATGGGAAAGCCAGATTTTTTTTTGTCAATAGCAGATAACTCTTTGTTCTTTGTAAGTAAATAATAATAATAATCAGTTTTTATAGTGCTTAATAACTGTAAACAGTCTCATAATGCTGTTGACAATTGTTATTATGCCGCCTTAAAGAAATCGCCACAATCATTTCACTTCATCTAAGAGGCTGTTCAAAGACATGCCTTACAAGCACACAAGCCTATCAACACTTAGATTGTAATATTCCCCATAACAGTTCACCAGATTTCGCTTGGGTCGACAAGTCATTTGAGGTTAAGTATCTTGCCCAGGAACACAAACATGTTGACCATAGTGAGGCTCGAACTTGCGATTTAAAGGTCTAATGATCACAAGTCCTGCACTTTTCCACTGGACCACACATAAAGTATTGACATGTTATGTAACCAGTTATAAAGGCCTGAACTTAATACACTGTCCTTAAACATCAAAAGGGTCTAGCGATTGTGCAACCTCTCTGTGAGCAATGTTCGAAGTGAATGCCAACACTCAATTTTTTGTTTTGCGTCCTTTCAATTTAACAAAGTGGTTAGAGTTTATTCCACTCACTAACTCTAGATCAATTTATTAGGATGATCAGCAACGCAAATGCATTGTAAAAATCATAAAACCAGAATGGGTATAGTCTGTGGGCTGAAAGTATCAGGTCCTAGCTTGGTAATATTCTTGGCCATGGGTGAAAAATGCGCATTACCCATGATACTTTGCCGACTTGGTTCCAAGTCACTTATTAGCATGCTCACATAATCATTGCACCTCAAAGCACACAAATTCCTACTTAGCCTACAACACCCAGAGTACAAACACAACATCAATATTGTAATTGTAAATGCGCACAATTGCCAACATGTCACCACCCTCCGTGGTACACTGCACATGAAAGGGCTTGCAATCCAGCTTATATAACATCCTTTTTAAACATCCAAATATACACAGCTCTGGGTCATGTTTTGGTTATTATGTGTACTACCTTGCCTCCACTGAAATGAATTTCGTAAAATTTAAGTTTTCTGCCAGTGATGATCTTGTTTGGTATTTTTGGAAAATTGTTTACCTAACACCATAAAACACCTTGGGGATTTCTGGCAAAATCACAGATGACATTCATAATTTTTTGTGTTTTGTCATAAATCAACAAAACATCCTATTGACTTTGTGTACAAATCTTTAAGCTCACGGTGCCCCGCCTTGCCTTCATCCAAATTAATTTTAATTTGGTGGTGGTTATTATTTTGACAAATGGCATGAAACTATTAGACTAAGTAATGAAAATTGATTGACATGGGAATTTGCTGCACTCTAGCCTTTAGGTATACTAATATTGAAAGTTAAAGAGCCATGGCCCGATCACTAATACCCTTGTCCTCAGAACCCCAGAATTTACCGGAAGTGGATCACTAATACCCTTGTCCTCAGAACCCCAGAATTTACCGGAAGTGGTCAAAAGTTTGCTATCAGACGAAAGCCACTCTTTTTCTCATTTACGCTGTGAAATATTAGAGCTAAAGGTAATTTGATTTAGAAGTTATGAGTGAAAATGTGCCCCATTTTGGTTGACCAACATTAATTTTACACAGTACTCTATGGGCTTACAAAATCATGTTTTAAGCTCTCCCATCGAAACGGACTGAAATATTTGAGCAAAACTTTACAGATGGGGTTTTGGGGTGAAAGCTATTCTATCGAAATGACATATAGTCAAATCGGGCCATCCCCTATTAAATGGAATGGTTTGCAATTTGAAGTAAACCCAGTTCATTGGATGAAGTCATTATTTCCATAATGCCTTAATAAGAAAAGTTCTTTGCAAAAACTAATATATCAGTTTTTCCCAAAATTACACATTGGCACAAATAATCAGTCAATTTTAAAGAAAATATATATATGCTACTTCCTACAATAATTTTACAAGTTTACAATGAAATACTGAATATTGGAATTCAGAGAAAATGAACATTTCAAACAGTAATAATAAGGCTTTTCACACTGAGCCGGTGATTGATCGATGTGCACACGCAATAAAATAACACCTTAGTTACATACAAACATACATACATACATACAAAGACTTATATTGCGCCAAATCAATGAATATCAAGGCGCATTATACAAACAAGAAAATAACCATAAACAATTTAAAAAGTACAAATTAAACACAAGGAAATAAATATGTTTTGATGAGCTTTTTGAAGCTACCGAGTGTGGGAGCCATGCGAATTTTGGATGGAAGTGTATTCCATAGACGTGGTCCATAAACATGAAAAAAGTGATCACCAGCACGGCGGGTAGTGGGGGTATGACCAGTCTAGTAATATCCTGAGAGGAACGTAGAGAGTAGCGACCAGTGTCCATAGATGAGGCGAGATTGATGTCATCTTGGAGATATCTAGGGGCACAGCCATGTAGACAATGAAACATTATGGTGAGCAACTTAAAGTTAATACGTTCTTTTACTGGAAGCCAGTGAAGATCTGTTAAATATGGAGAAATGTGATCACGGCGTTTCAAGCCAAAAATGATACGGACAGCCCGGTTTTGAATGCGTTGAAGCCTTTGCAAGTTAGCGTCTGTTGTACCAACAGTTATTTATGATGTAAAAGCTTTCCAAAAGGAAGATTTATTGAGCTGCCCTTTTCATGAAATGCTTCTTTTACAGGCATTTTCGGCAGTACTTGTTGGTGACCTTTTCAATGCTGCAGTACATAACCATCTGTGATATGCCTTGTCACCTTGGTTGGTTTCCACACAGAAATTGTGCGCTTTTCATGATGAAATCTACAGAGTCGAATGAGGAAATTCAACATGACGAACAGTCTCCTACACAAGTGCACATAGCAGACATGTGCATGCTATTAAGAGACACAACAGTGTTGTGTTTGTGTGTCAGAGTTGGCAAAGTATTATAATGAATTTGGTGGCTGATTCAAAGTGTATAGATGTTGATCGATCACTTGCTTATTGTGAAAAGCCTTATTGTTTCCCTCCTTTAACACATGTTCTGAAAGGTGTTACATGTGTATTCTAACATGTTGGTAAGGGTTAGAGGAAGATCAAATATTTTCTAAGCAAACAGAACTGGACTCTGGTATTTTCTATTACAACACTTCATACATATTTATTAGATAATCACACTATTTCATTGGTCAATTTCTCCTGGGGTGGATTTCACAAAGACTTAAGATGCATCGTAAACCCATCTTAAGTTAAACGCATTGTAAGTAATAGGGATTTTTATTACACCTCATGAATATTCATGAACAAAATCATGCTATTTCATTGGCCAATTCCTATTACGCGAGTTATTTCCCTAGAGAAATAGATTGGACTATTTCCGTACAACCTCGTCCCCAGAGTCACAGTGAGGTGTAATAAAACAAATACTACATGGTTTATATCGGGAAATAGCGCACACTATTTTCCCTCGGTACTGGCTACAGGCCTATCACCCCTCACCCTTTGGGTTCGGGGTGATAGGACCGTAGCCAGTACCTCGGGAAAATATTGTGCCCTATTTCCCTCTAACCATGTAGTATTTGTATAATAATGTTAACTTATGATGCATCTGCTTATGATGGGTCTTACGATGGGTTAAAATCTTTGTGAAATTCACCCCAGATCGTCCCTGTGATATTTTAACTCCTTCCCTGTGTGAGCACAGTACTACCACACCGGTCATCACCCAAGGGTTCAAACTGTGAATGAAGTTTTCATAGCTTGACTACAGTAGCTAGCATTTTCTATTTCAATGAATTCACTCATACTGGTACTTGTACCACATTATACACATTGCCAAATTAAACCAACTCGTTATGTAAATGCAAGAAGATCATAAATGCAATGCTGCCATGTGATACATCTGCATGCTGTCATGTACTAAGATGATATAATTCATTTTCCCCCGATTTTCCCTTGAGTTAGTGGCTTTTGAAATGGTTCTTCAGGCGACTGTGTCACCTAAGAATCATTTAAAAGGCCACTGACCAAAAACTTGGCATAAATAGTATGTTTGATGGCAGTGCAGTGCAGTGGTGTCATAGGTTAGACACAGCTTTTCTGTTCGGACCTGTTCAAACCGCCTTAATTACCACTGTAATCGTAACTGGCATGCCCGTTGAATAATATCCAATCTATCTTGCCTATCTTAAAGGTGGGTGAACCGATCCACAACCCTATCAAAACTGAGATTTTAATATCAGAAGAAAGTTCATCTTTTTCTCATCACCCAGTGAAATTTTAGGCCTAGGAAATGTTTCTTTTTGATGTTATGAACAAAAACGTCCCCAAATGTGGTTGACCACACTAGCTCACACACACTGTCCTTTGAGCCAATTTGGTACACATTAAAGGTAGGTGACCCAATCGACAACCTCGCCCCCCCCCTATTTTCTAGGCCTAAAATTTCACTGGGATAATGAGAAAAAATATGAACTTCCTTGACAACACCAAAATTTCAATTTTGATGGAGTAAAGTAAGGGGGGACAAGGTTGTCAATTGGGTTACCCACCTTTAAGATAGGCAAGACAGGTTGGATATTTTCAACCAGCAAGCAAATGAAATTCTATCTGAACTGATTTTGCAATTGTTCAGAATCTTTATCTGTAGGCCTACTTAGTAAAGAGAAAGACCCACCTTAGCAGAGGCCAGACTAGTGCACCACTGCATGAGCCGAGTAAGGACAGGGCCTGCTCAACCTAATCTGGGGTCCAGGGATAAGCTAAGCCACTGTCAAGGTTGTCTTAGTGCCCAAATAATATTAAAATATGAAGGACAGTGAAGAAATATATAGTCATTTACGCCATAAAACCCACAGCTGAGAGCAATGTCTAGAACGTGTGGGTTTTTGTTGAACTATCAGGGAATATTTTATTTATATAATCCCCAAAATTGACCTTAAACCTAGGTCATTCCCCAGAAAAATTTGATGTAGACTTGAAAGAGGATTATCTACCAAACAAGCTTCACCTGTGCTGTGATTCTTGACATAGCATGCACGAGCCTCCAAATGTGGAAATTGACCTTTGACCATGAAATTAGGTCAAATATAATTATCCTGCAAACTTGATGTAGACCTCTAAGGGGGCTATCTATTAAACAAGTTTCATGAGCCTAGCAACTATGTTTCTTGGGATATCATGTGCAAGAAAGTCCACGCTAACAGGCATGCATGCACAAACACACACACATACCCACACACACACAATCACAACAATATCCCCTGGTATTCGTAATGCTTGAGGGGTGACAATTACAGTATGGTTTATTTCATGGAAGTAGGGCAAATTACTGCTCCCATTAGCATTAATTAACATTGGATGTATGTCGAGATGTAGACCCAAACATCCCACACAGCAGGAACAGCAGTTTGAACGTCTCCCTAAACCATGATGTTGTATTTTAATCCCTAATTTGAGTAGGCAATATTTATATCATGTGTCCTAACAATTTTTTGTCCAAAGTTATAGGTGGACAATACACAGCTTTATTTCATTTAAACTACTGCAGATCTTTGAAACTCATTTCACCAATCATCATCATCACATGTTTTTATTACCTAGTGGGCATGGTTGAAAAAAACGTTGGCATTCTCTTGCCCTCTTCTAGTACACTGTGGTCTTTGGCAATTTCCCGAAGTGTTGGCTTTGTCGTCGGACTGCGTCCCTGTTGACCAGCCTGCATGGCACTTCCATTTGCCGTTACTTTTGAGTTAATATCATGCAATCCTAGTGTCTCCAGTGTAACAGTACTTAATGGCTGGTCTGCTTCTGGATTGTTACTGTTTGATTGATGATGGCTGGAATAACTGGGGACGTCACTTGGCGTCGACGGAGCCGAAGTGGACCGCGATCCGCCAGAGTGCGTTCTTTGTCTGCTACTGTTTAATGTTCTTGGCCGTGATGCAATTTCTTCAAGGTTTTTGTATTTGGTCTGGACTCCGGATTTGTTTGGAGGCGGTGTGTACCTTTTTGAATGTGAAAGAATATAGAAGGTCGTGTTAAAAAATTTAAATATACAAATAAATCATAATGGTTACCCAAATCTGTCTCATTTATTCACAAGTAAAATACTGAAGTGTTAAAGGGATATAATGGCATGAAAAAAATTGACATAATGAAAAGGACACTTGCTGAAATCACTTATACGAGTTTGAAAACAATTTGGATGTTTACATTCTGTAAAAACAGTAAAAACAGGAAGAGTTCCCAGGGGGAGGTGGCAGTTTGTGGCAATTTCTGGAACAAGGATGCTGATATTACTGCCAGCATATACCAAACTTGAAAAGCATGTTGTCATCAGCTCACAGACCATTGCTATAGAGGTCTTTCACCTCACTCATGCATAACCTATAACAAAAGGTGTTTTAGTCGTAGTATTCCTCATTCAGATCAATTTAATACCCGACCTCAAAGTACTTGTGCTGAATGTGACCCATACTTTTATACATACATATCCAACATGCATGTCATAGTTTAGATTTAGAAAGTCTCCAGAAATTTGGAATGGACTTTACCATTCCCGGCAAGATGGCCGCTAATCCAAAAGGTGGAAGACCTCTACTGTATATGTGCTAATCCCGGCTAATCCATCTTTCACTTGCCAGATCAATATCTTACTACAAGCCTAAAGTACAATGCCTGAATCCCGGTCTGAATGCTTTTGAATTGTGTTGCAAAACATGCCAGATACACTGTAAATTCTGTCAGGGATGTGAACACCTTGCTTTTCTGTTTCAGAAATTGCCACAAACTGCCCCACCCTCCGGAACTCTTCCTGTTTTTACAGAATGTAAACATCCAAATTGTTTTCAAACTCGTGGAAGTGATTTCAGTAAGGGTCCTTTTCATTATGTCAATATTTTGATTGGTCAATTTTGGTTACATGGAAGGTAATAGCATATAATGAGCAAATCAGAGATACTGTTAAAGGATGACTCAGAGAATTCCCGATGAGGGCGCACTCAATTTTCAAACAAATCACGTTTTTTGCATATACATAATTGCTTGTCCATATACTAATCACTGTGTGAAATAACTAAGCTCAAATCAAAGTCCTTCATATTGAAAATCACAACTCTGTAAAAAAATTCCGGATCCGGAATTTTTGTTATACACGGTATCCTATGGCACTGTTATACTGTGCATAAATGTTAACTACATGAAAACGGAAAATCCGATTAATATCTAATTTTGGAATTAAGCATTTTAGTTTACTATCTTTAGTTCTAAATGACTATTTTCAGTTTCTACACAACAAAATTATATTTTGAAATCTCTGAATCAGCCTTTAAGAATGGTGGTATAATTTGCACAGAGGTATAGAAGCACTAATTTGATTGGTTACTAAGAGGGCCATCTCATGTTGTATCCTGTAATGAGCCAATCAGACAGACTGTACGATACGTGACAGTGCCCAGGGAGTTAATGAGGCACATCAGTAACTTCTTTGTCAGATTACTTGACTACCTGCTAAAGAATAACTCTTTGAGGACCCCACCTGTCTAAACTGTTAACATATGTCAGTTCCCTTGTATTTTGAGAAACTTGGGATGGACCCAGCTATATAATACAGAGTGGTCCAAAAAAGTTAACACTTTTCCATCTGTAAATTTTTCAAAAGTGGGTAGACATATCAAAATAGTTTGAAGGTAATTATTAACTACAATATCTTGTTGGAACCTGGTGAAAACGGTGTTGAAAACAAAGCTGAAATGACAAAATGGCCGCCATCTAGAGAAAAAAGTCAAAAACCACTTTGCACACACGTAAGTCTATGGAACTCTGTTGGCAGTCACAAATTATATCCAAGATTGATACACTCAAACATTGAACAATGCACTTCATCATGGGACTTGGTATTCATTCAAAACCACAAAGGCAAGAATTAAGGCATCTCAAATTATTTCAACTTTCTCTTATAAAATGGCATTTAATATTTCTTCTTTATGATCTTGTCCCAAACATTGAAAATGTACAAGCAGAGTCTTGATCAGTCTTGACAACAAAAACATACAAGCCTCTTTCAATTTAAAATTCCTTCCAATTTAAATCAACTTAATTTTTGTGTAAATGGCATTTCAAGTTTAGTTTCACGGTTGAGATATTCTCGCATCCATTTTCAAACGATAAACACTTCACACAAATTGAAAGGGTGGTCAGTAGTTTGTTACGTTAGTAGGCCTACAGTTCACGCAATGGTATTGATTATTGTTAATCATGATTGTCCCATAGACTTATGTGTGTGCAAAGTGGTTTTTCACCATTTTTCTCTACACGGCATTTTGTTATTTGAGCTTAGTTTTCAACGCCGTTTTCACCAGGTTCTAACAAGATATTGTAGTTAATAAATATCTTAAAAAAACTTTTGATATGTCCACCCACTTTTGAGAAATTTGCAGACCAAAAAGTGTTAACCTTTTTTGGACCACCATGTACTTAAATGCAACCAATTGAGATCCTTGGGATCTACCACGACAGCATGCACATGTTGTGCTTGTGCAATGTTACTGAATGTCACCAAAAAATCTTCAGTGATTCATAGGGCAGCATCAATATCAAAAACCTGTTATCACTTTCCCATGCAATTAAAAAGACACATTTACTCTGTATGAGAAATAGAAGGAAATGTGAAAAGAAACTCACCTGTCGTCAACAGAGTGACTTCTAGAGACATTTTTCTTTCCCTGATGAAATAAAACACATAAAATAAAATTGTTAGATATACAATTACCTATTGCACTGGGTATGCATACAGATGGACACTTTTTAAATGGTCTATAGACAAGCAAATTATCAATTTTTGTCATATAGAAAGAAAAAAATATTTCAGCGGTTCCAAATAGGTCATTTGATTATGTAGTCAAAGACCCTAAGTGACCCCTGAATGACCTTTGACCTCCTAATCTGACCCCACATAAGACCCCTTGTCTCAATGTATATAAGCATACCAAATATGAACTTCATCCATCACTGCACTAAAATGCTAGACAGCATTTTAACCATAAGTGTATACCACATGCAAAAGATATGATCCTAAGTGACCCCTGAATGACCTTTGACCTCATCTGTTACCCCCTAAGACCCCTTGTCTCAATGTATAAGCATAACAAGTATGAACTTGATCCATCACTGCACTAAAAAGCTAGACAATATTTTAACCAAAATGTCACACTGTCTCTTTTTAACCAAAAGTATACCAAAAGTTTGACACACAGACTGACACACACACACGAATCATGCTGCCATAAGGTTTTTCCTATCGGACGACCTAAAAATGTTCCCAATTGACTCAAGTTTGGTGTTTTGGGAAATAAAAAAAGGCTGTGTGCATGTAAATTCAGCTGTTTTTGGATTGATTTTGAGTAAAAGAGAAAGAACAAATTTTGTAATTTTTAAAGGATTTTGGGCAATTTTTAGGGGCAATTGCAAAAACAAAATTTGGACATAGCAGAGGTTTTTTTTGTCTAATAGAAAAACTTTCAGTTAGTAAGTTACCTTTTCAGCTGGGTATGGTACTGGTGAAGGAGGAACCACAGTTTCTGAGGTCACAGTACTTTTAAGATGTGGTGTGAAAGTCTCATTGGCAGCTGTCATACAGTCTTGTAACGTCTTGATAAATGTCTCACAAGTGGCTGTCAGTAATGAGGTTGAACCACTTAGCTTCTGTACAAAGGGAGAGAAAGAGAGAGAGAGAGTTTATAATAACATTGAGTAGACCACAGAATGATGTAAGCATGTGATACAATGGATACAAGGCACATTCTATGCTCACACAGCCATGCAATCAATTCAATTTGAAAAGTCATCTTTCTACATGACATTTTTTAAGCAGAATCCACTTTGTATGTGCGAGTTATTTTAAGAAGATTCTCAACTTTAATCCTAATTGCAATGGTTGTGCTTTTCATACGTGTTGCTTTTTGATGAATAGTAGCAAGACTGGGGATCAAAATAAGAACATCTAAGAGAAGATGGTCTCTGTTTCTTTGCATTAGCTGAAAGATTATGAGGTGTTACAATGGTGAGTGTTAGATCCATGATCAGAAGATCTTTGGTTAAAACCCCATCAAAATGAACATCTTGTGTCCTTGCCTTTCTCCACCCAGGAGTATAAATAGATATGCTTCGCAAGTAACTTGACTCTGTACAGGAGGAGCAGTGACCATCCTGTGACCTTCCAACAAACTACTAGTATACTAGGGATGTCTGGCCCAATGTTTCTACAAGAGATGGACAATCTAGCCTGGTAGCATTGCTATGGCATTAGCCAAAGGCTACATGAAAAAAGGCGAACTCAGAATTATGTGATGCGTAAAGATGCGCACCACGATAGGCTTTCATGCAGTGAAGGAAATTTGCGTATCCGGTGCACCGTTTCAAAAATATAGCGATTATGCCGATTTTTGCATATTAATTAGCTCATTTTCATACAGTATGTAATTTGCCCGAAATATGCCCAAAATCCAATCAGGTCGAGAACTCTTCAACCAGCTTCCTTTAGAAAAGTTACATTATAATATGCCTTACAGAATTCCAGATAACTTGTATACCAGCCTTGCGGGAAAATTTACATAAATTATGCAAATTAGATACTTAATTAGCATATTTTATGCCCAAAATCTAATCAGGTCGAGAACTCATCAACCCGCTTCTTTCCACCAAGTTACATCATCGTAGCCCTTATAGAACTCCAGATAAAAATGTTGACATTTTCTGTGCAGTATTGACCTTTTTCCCTTGACCTTTTTTCCCTACCCCCGACAGATGCAGGGGAGGACCCTGGGGGAGTGAATTACATGGTTAGTAGGGGGTTCCCCTCCTACAATATACCCAAGTTTGGCTCCTCTAGCTAATCCAGTAAAAAAGATGTATGCCCAAATGTTCCAGGGTTAACATTTTGTCACGGACATACATACGGACATACGGACAGAGCCCATTTTATAGTCCCCTGTTCGGCGGGGACAACAATTAGTTTAATCTTCATACAAAATAAGCACAAAATGTATGTAAACTAGGACTAGGGTTAAGCTGGGCTTTAAAGTTTGGTTTATAGTTTAGAATTAAGTTTAGTTTTTTTAAATGCATCAGCAATACTTACCTCAACATCAGGCTTGCCAGGTGTCTCTGCTGCAGCTTTCACTGATGCTACTTGCTGCATTAAGAGGTCACAATACAATCGTAGCTCCGACATCTTGGTGCGGAGACTTTGGTGAGATACTCCTAAGAAAGACAAAGCCCAGTTGGTTAAGATTATGCAATAGGGAACTTTTTTTATTGTTTTTTCCTCAATCAATAACAATACAATCATGACAATGAGAATCTCTTCACAAGAGGATGCAATTGGGAACTTGAGAAGCTATTAGCAAGTTGATGTTTTATAGTTTTACAAAAAAAATTTCCTACAGGGCAGCATATTTTCAGACCCCAGTATTTTATATTTCGATGCATCGTGTTATATACTTTCCGGCAACAGACTCTATGCAATAGGTAGTCATGCCGTAGGGTAAGGGAACTGTTTTATGACAATAGAGTGCTTGACTCATAATCCCAATGTTATGTGTTTGATTTGAGTCCTGTTGCAGCCAATGTATTGTGCGCTTGAGCAAATCTCTTTACCTCATTTGCCTCTCTCCACCCAGATGTGAAATGGGTGCTGTTATGGATGAATGGTTGCTCCCTAAGGACATGTTTGCAGCAGCTGACATATTTTAGTGACAGCAAAAATAAAAGCAAAGTACCCTGATGTTGTCTGAAGGAGCTACACAAATGCCTACATTTATGTTTTTTACATTGTACAAGGTTGGAGGTCTTATTTTGTTCATTTATGCAGTTCAAAATGTTCATCATTCAAATTCAACCATATCATATCAAAAACAAGGAGGAAGAGAGCATTCACAAATTATAAATTAGGTTGTTTTACTTTCTTGAAGTATTTCCTGAAGATAAAATACCTTGTTTAATTCAGAAACTAGTCAAAACTTTGACTAAATATGGTGTGAACCCTTGAAATAATTATGTTGCATCCCTGGGGTGCCTCATCCCATCTGCCCTCATGCAATCATCTCATCAAGCCAAATGATTCCAAATTAATTTCTAAATCATGACTCAGTCTACATTTCCCACATCAACCATCATTGGCGATTTTTACAGAGGTGTTACGAGTATGACTCATACAAATTGTTTAACCTTTTTTTCTTTGACTTATGTGTATTTTACATCAGCATTATGTATGAGAGAGCTTCCAATTATTTCTCAAAATGGTTCTGGTGCTGGATGCTAAACCTATTATGAGCATTTTATTTCTGTAAATATTTTTTTTATTATGCCAAAAATTCATTGTCATTTTTTATGGAATTGGGAATAAATTGAGTTTATCATTTCAAACATCAAGAGCATCATGAAGTGAAAGAATATAATCTCATTTAATAGATATTATGCTTGTACTTTCCCTGATAATTTATCACTTCACATCCAAATCACCACCATTTAAACAAGTTTGATATGTTTCGAACCTTTCGAACCTAACACTTATAGATGATATCTATCGCTCCTCTACCAACCCTGCCTTGATAGCTTAGTTGGTGCTAGCGTCGTGCATGTAATACGAAGGTCGCCGGTTCGAATCCGGCCAAGCACAGTTTTTTTTTCAACACTATCGTGAGCCGGCCATCTCCAGGGAAAGATTAATAAATAAACATCCTTGTCTACCTGGCAAACTAAGTAGTTAAAGGGGCATTTCGTGATTCACAACCTCGTCCCCCGACTTACCTAAAAAAAGTTGAGATTTTTATATCATCCGAACCGCTAGCCTTAGTAATCCACGTGTATCAAATCTTATGTGCAAATTCGGTCGCATCTGTAAGAAATTCTGTATTTTCTGTCCGTAAACAGACATAAATTAGAGCACAGTGGCCTATGGGACCGTGGGAAACAAGTATTTGCTCATAACACAAAACTGCAAGATCGGGATCAACTCAAATTTTGTGAATAAGCTTTTCTCAAGGATATCTAGTGAACCATGAATAAAACAGGTGTTGGAATCACAAAATGCACCTTTAAAATTTCAAGCTTGATATGTACGTACTGACCCAAGTACCGTCCCATGTTCAATTATAATCCCACCCCAGTTTTGAAAGAATCTGAAGAATTGTATAAAATCCTATTTCCTATTAAAATATCCCACCATAAGTTCTTTGCTGGAGATGAATAGATAACATGCATTTTTTTGTTACAATCATTACTGTTTTGGTAGTTTCTTGTTGTGATTTTCTGACAAAATTAATTAGTTCTACACTTCAGTTCATTTAAAGGTCTTTGTTGATCACACACTTCATTTGACACTTTGAAAATATCTGGAATCAGTTTAGCTTTGAAAATGCATTTTGATGCTTTTGTGTTTCATGTTAGGATGAAGATTCCATTATAATCCCACCCCCTAAATTCAAGCAAATTTCAGGTTAAAAACAGGTGGGACTATACTAGGGTCAGAGCTACCTTGTTTTTGGTTAAGTTTGAAGTCTGTTAAGCAGGCTTTAGCTGAACCCAATGCCACTAGCCATTGTTGTCTCTCAGCTGGTGTTGATCCCCTAACATAGAAGTGCTGCTCACCGGGAATGATTAGGTCTAGACGACAACTGTCTGATGGGTGCACTGTAAAATCAATGGCAGCAAATGATATCAGAATTGGGCCACTAAAATATAATTGGTACACCTTACTTTGAAAATATCTTGCTTGTAATTAAACTGCAAATTGATTAGTCAAGCTCTATGAAGTTGAAGCACAGCTATGTGTGGCCCCGTATTATTATGTATCCTCCACAACATAATGCAACAAAGCAATAAGGTAACAGGCACATTTGTTTTAAAAGTCTTATTGATTATTATGACAAAACCAGAATAAGACAAAAAATACATCGGTCATTCGGACCGATTGTGTCGCCTGCCGTCGCGGTTAGTGAATGATTGGCCTAACATGACATTTGACCTTGATATGTGACATTGCACCTCATAAACAAATGAGGGGTCCCATGTTGCACCTATGATTCAAGTTTGGTTCCAATTTGAACTTCCTTTCCAAATGAGGTCAATTTTACATTTTCAGCATATTTTACAACTTGACCTCACATTACCTTTGACCTTGGTATGTGACCTTTGACCTTGGTATGTGACCTTTGACCTTGGTATGTGACCTTTGACCTTGGTACGTGACCTTTGACCTTGGTACGTGACCTTTGACCTTGGTATGTGACCTTTGACCTCATCAACAAATGAGGGATCTCATGTTGCACCTATGATTCAAGTTTGGTTCCAATTGAACTTCAACTTTCCACATGAGGTCAATTTTACATTTTCAGCCTATTTTACAACTTGACCTCACATGACCTTTGACCTTGGCATGTGACCTTTGACCTCATAAGCAAATAGGGGGTGCCATGCTGCACCTGTGATCCAAGTTTGGTTTAAATCCATCAAAGTATGAGGATATTACAGGCAAATGTTAACCCTTTTCACAACAGACAACAACAACAACAACAACACACATCAACAACAGACCTCAACAGTGGACAAAGTGATCCCTATGTGTCTTCCTGCCTTAGGGCAGGCGACACAACACAAACATACAGAGTTCATAACGTTTGTGTCATCTGTCATCGCGGTTTGTGAATGGGGTCAAAGATTGCACAGGGTCATTAGAGATCAATCTGTGTACACCCCATATGAGTCTAGGGCCAGTGTTTTGTCTGACTGAGTATGGTATAAAATTGGATTGACTGAGTCCATATTTATTGGTCAAGCTTGGGTGACAATTGTGACAACTTATATAAGGATGACAAGAGCTTATTACCCCTGTTAAAAAGAGGTAAAATCCATTCAGAGAATCTTGCCATGCAGGTTTACAAAGTCATGATTTGCCAGTTGCTAACCTTTGTGCACATGTATGCAACAACTGGGAATTTTTACAAGTTAAATAGCTGTTACCTCATTAAAGGCGCTTGTTCCGATTATGTCCATTGTGTTCTCTACCTGATATGAGAGCATTTTACTTGCACATACGCCCCATCAAGTACTGTGGGAAACAAACTTGCAGTTTTGACGGTAGAAGCAATAATGCATATACATTTATTGCAAAGCCCTATTCAATACTGTGCTAATATTGATGGTTAGCCATTAATTCGTCGGTTTTTTGTTTACATCTTGGGAATGAAATGGATTTGAGGGCTCAAATTTCAGGACGACAATGAGATAAATATGGCTTTTCATCTGATATCAAAATCAATAATACTTCCAGGTAAATTAGGGGGGTCCCAAAGACGATCGAAACACGCACCTTTAAGTATTCAATATAAATCTGTGATTTGTATGTATTTGCTTACAATGCACTCCAATGCACATATAAGCAAA
Organism: Ophioderma brevispina; assembly: GCA_023653785.1. Taxonomy (NCBI): domain Eukaryota; kingdom Metazoa; phylum Echinodermata; class Ophiuroidea; order Amphilepidida; family Ophiodermatidae; genus Ophioderma; species Ophioderma brevispina. The sequence goes on along the minus strand of JAMKCH010087481.1, from coordinate 2,642 downwards.
CAATTCTTAAAACTGGTCCAAACAATTATTACTGTGCTTATAGCTTTCTTCTTACCCTGTATTTCACAGCAAGCCATTTTCACCGAGCCCTTGGATCCTTGGCTGATTTCTTCTTTTGATTTATAATAGGCCAATATACCTTTATCTAAGACAAACCATCTGGGCTGCCAACCTATTCAAAACAAAAGGTATACATAGAAATTAGTTTATACTTTGTGGTCATGACTTCCACATTGAAAATATTGATCTTTTAAATTCTTAAGTTGGAACATAAACACCACACAGTGTTGAAAACTTATATTCTGCTTTATGATAAATGGTATAGTGTATTTTATATAACACCTAAGTAGATCCTTGTAATTTGATTGGAAGATTATAGGTCATGTGTCATTCAATAAATGATATAATGAATGCTTACATCACATACCTTGCATTTTTTATTCCATTCGGCATGCATTTTTGTTCCATTCGGCGTGCATTTTTGTTCCATACCTTTCGTTCTTTTGCACACCTCATGTTTCTTCACAAAACGCAGGTCACATAATACACACACATTATGGAACTATGAATTGGCTATGATGCAATAATATGATCAGCACTGCGGTACTGCAGCAAGTTTTGGAACTGGCATAGCGTTGCCATGCCTGACACAAACAATGGGGAACAATCTTGTTGCAGTTTCTGCCGGCAAAAGATAGTTTTTCACCAGGTTCTACTTGGAATTCTTGACCATGGAGTTTTCTTCGGACCAAGTTTAATGCAGGGAATATAGCAAGTAGTAGAAGGTAAATGTAAGTCAACATTTAGGCCTACCTGGGGCTACTAGGTCTTTCCACTAGACTGACTAAGTCTTGGCTATAGCCTAGCCTAGCCTAGCCCTAGCCTAGCCTAGTCTAGGGCACTTAGCATAGTCAAGCTAGTCTGAGTTTAATAAAAAGGATCTACAGTCTTTCTAGCAAAATCATCAAAATATCAACTAGAACGCATTATATTTGGTATTATTATTATCAGGAACTAAAATTGACTAACTTTGGTTCTGCCCTACATGCACAGTATGCATGTAGGTATTCAGAGCTACATGCACAGGAGGAAATCCACATGCAATGTGCATGTGTGCACCCAGTATATCGAGCACTGCCATAACCCCTACCTCCTTATTCAGGCTAAAAAATGGAATTGCTAAATGCCCAGCAGGCACTCTTTTCATGCCTCTCAGTCATTTACCCGATTGTAACTACCGGGTGTCTCAAAAAAGGAAACCCTCAAAGCTCCCTCTATTTCACAAAGAGAAAAGAGGAAACCATACAAATTAATACACATCTGAAAAGTGCATTTTAATAGGTTTCCGACACCGAAAAAATCTTTCAAAAAGGAAACACACACTGTGGTATACTTTTCAACATGATTGGATCAATTTAAAAATTTGACCCCTGTACAATCTTTGTCTTGGCCCCCTCTCCTTAAGGCACCATTTGCAGCACTTAAGAATCACGTTTCAGGTGGTCCCTGTCAGGCTCTCAATATGTTTAATCACTCGAACCTTTTGTACTTGAGATGTGTTACAAATGTCTGCTAGCTCCCAGGTTATATGGTGTGTAATGGAATTAGCCATACAAGGTCTATAATTATTATAATAACCTCCCTCTTTTTGTAAAATTTCACATCCTGAGGCATTTATTATACCGGGTGTCTCAAAAAAAGCAAACCCTCAAAGCGCCCTCTATTTTGCGAAGGGAAAAAAGTAAGCACACATATTATTGCACATCTGAAAAGTGCACTTCGCCAGGTTTCTGACACCGAAAAAATCTTTCCAATAGGATGCATATTGACTGAGTTATGGCCGATTGAAAATTTGTACCACTTTTTCATTTTATCCACGGATGGTTACTGTTTCAGTTGTCTTTAGACAATACATTCTCCAAGCTCATTCGTTTGTTTATGGTTTCTTTTGTTTTTTCGACAAAGGTCAGTTCTGATATTGAAAAGTTTAGTTTCAATTAAGAGAAATTCCAAGATCTTGCCCCATTCTTCTTTGCTGCGCTACTCTGCCCCCACTTGGGGAAGTTGGCTGCCTCTAAGACAGATGCAGGCTTGCGTTCTCTTTTCCATTTCAATAATCGACTTCTGATCATTCTCGGATGCTTGCAAAGGCAGCATTTATTCTGTTGTGAAGATCCCCAGATTTGCCTACGCTAGTCTTCGCCCTAGGGGTAAAATTAAAGAGTGAAATGTATGTACAGGAACCACCAGCAAACTTGCCAGAACTTCGGCCATAACTCGGTCAATATGTCTAATCATAAGGATTCAGAAAAGGTCTAAAGTTTCAGAGTTATAGGCTAAAAACAGCAAAAATCAATAAAAAGGGTCAATTTCAGTTGTACAGGGGTCAAATTTTGAAGTTGCTCCGATTTGGATAAAAAATGTTGCAAATTATTGGTGGAGTTAATAAGATTAAAATGAGGAATACTTTTGACCATCTTAAATGCTTAGTTTCCGATGTAGGGGGCACAGGACGACAAAGTCTATTGCATTTAATGGGGCTTGACCTTCTGTGCCCCCTACTTTGTTAAGCAAGCATTTGAGACACATTTTTTTTTTAAATCAAATTTTTATGTTTATGTCCCCAATGCCCCATCCCCCCA
>JAMKCH010087480.1:7854-20690 GCA_023653785.1 Ophioderma brevispina | reverse complement strand
AAGGATGAAATATACGTTAGTAAATAAAACAAACAAACATTGCGCTGTCTGCAAACTAAACTATACCTTTTTACAATTTGGGTCACCTCTCTTTGTTAACAGATTAATGACTATTTTTAGGAAGCAACTAAAACGGTAAATGAATCACCAATGAATACTATAATCGTTAAAACAGACTAATGACTTAATCCATAAATTATCTACTTTTCCCTTAAGCCCAAAGCAGACACTATAATTATAAATCTTAACTTTACCCTTTGCATGCGAGTCGAACGGAGCCTGGTCGACAAAAAAATATATTCACATAAATGCTACAACGTTCACTTTTCGGGATTCTCATTACCATATTTGATATCAGATTGAATACAACATGTCCTCTGAATAGACTCGGTTCACTCTGTCACATTTATTTGGATATTAAACATTAAATTGCTCGCTACGAAGTATACATCATATCAATTATTCTTCTCTTTTATGACCTAAAAGTAGCCGAGCAGGATATATTGAACGAGCCATCGCTGATGCATATTCGACAATAAATTTAAATTGGTTATTACGTTATTTTAATAGGCGTGAAAGTGCCATTCGTGGTAATTGGCTCAGGTTAACTAGAGCATCAATGATGTATTACACACAAAAGAGCAACAACCTCTGCCGGTTGGGAGGGAGAAATTTCATCGTTTTATTGAAAGATTTCCAAAGAACTTCTTATTCACCTTTTTCATGAATAATCATCGGTCCTAGTGTTTATACAGTGTGAGTAAAAAAACTTAGATTCAGAAAATATTTTGTCTTGAAATGTTAAACGTTATTTTTGCTTAAATGTTTGCTTTGGTAGTTCGTAGAAATAAATACGCTATCAGAAGATTTTTATTTGGTGTCGTTCGGACTTAAGGTTCAAAAGTTATGTCAATTTTGCGGAGAAACCTAAAAATTCTGTTTGGTCCAATTTTAGCCATACAATGGGAAGAGACTGGCACCGACGTATACCATAACTTGAAGACAATTCCAACTCCAACATACAATTTCAGTGGGTATTGATCGGTCTATTGTGTAACATAATTATATTAAAGTATCTTCAACAAATAAAATTACCATTGTTCAATCATTAAAGAGTCGGTTATTGAAAACCAGTCCATACCAATGTCTCAGTTCACGAGGATAATAAAATTGCTCAGAGATGTTTGTTATACATCTCTTAATTATATTGCACAGATACAGTTTTATACCCAGTGCCCATAAATTGCGAGAAAAACTAAGGCTGAATAATTCTCTAACTAAATTGTAATTAGAACTTACAAATTAAATTACACTTGTTCTTCAAATGAATTGCACAAAACTGGCAGACATGCATGGGAATGCAAATTGCTTTGACTACAAGTTTCGTTGTAGGTTAAAACCATGGAAACTCGCTGATCCAAAGTAAACTGTGGTCTTACACCAGCCATCTTTCTTAGCTGTGATTTTAAACATTATTTTACCCCACATTCTCTTTTTTAATATTGGGAATATTAATTTTGTAATCCTATAATTATCCTCCTACCTTCTATTGTTCGATAAGAATTTGGTGTTAAATGTTTTTTACCAAAGTTCTGTTGAAGACCATGTTGCTCTATGTAAACGATGTATCTACATCTACATCTACAGGATTACTCGATAACGTCGACCGAAGTCGATAACTAATCGAGAAAGAATGACGCTGACACCGGTCGGTCAAGCACACAGTACAGAAAAAATTTTGTTCAGAGCAGCTTTGAATTGACTCAATCTTTGTGTGGCTCAAAATGGCCAGACAGGATTTTTTCGTTTTCTAAAAGCCTGTTCTAAAAAGTCTTCTTTACAACCAATGCAAACATTTGAGAAGAAATAACTCTTAACTATTTGAATTATTTTTATTTCTGAATGTATGTTTTTTTATTCACACTGTACTATCAATTTCCATCCAAATCTAGTAGATTCCTGTTGGGATTTCTATAAAACTATAAGTATTTGTATAATATGATCTCTAGATAACATTGACCACTCATTCTCATGTAGAGGTTCCCCACACCCATTAGAAAAACTGCTTCAGAAACTTCAGTATACAAGAAGGATGTCGTAACAGTATCACCCAATAGTAGTGCTCAGTGTCATTAGCAAAGTAACAAAGACAGTAATGAATAAACAACCTTAAAGATCCCAGGAAATGCAAATAGAATTGATGTGGTTTGTGTCAAGTCTACAAGGAGGGACCAGAAAGTATTCAATATTTGGGTTGGTGATGACATCATTAGTGAAACTATTGGTTTTTCAGAGAGTAATAGAAAATTCCAGGTGACTGGAGTGAATCTATTCATGACACTGACTGAAAATCAATAGTTTCACTAATGATGTCACTGGTAGCGTATTCTTTTTCTGGACCTGTTTATTGGAATGGAATGCCCCGTAAAGATTTGGAGTAGGTTTATCATCTCTTTGGGACCTTCAAAGAAAGAAGAAAAATAGCAAGCAAGGGAGCGAGACAGACGGAGTCTTAATTAACAAAAACTTATTTCCAATGGGAAAATTGCACTCAGGGAAGGTACCCCATAAAACGATGATATGAATAAGTTATCGTTTTGAAATGTATAAATGAAGAGTGGGGCATTTGTCATGTTTTATCATCCACATGAAGATTTGCCATTTTTTTAGTTTTTATCTTGTCATCACTATCAAGCCGTTCTGAATGGTCAGCAAGGTGTTTCATGACAATGCAATATTGCTAGTTTCTTTTTCAAACAAGCCCAGTTTAATATCACTCTTTTATGCAAAATGTGATATTTTTAAACATTGCTAAATTGTGAGATTTACTCCAACTTTTTATCGTTGTCTTCGATAATTTTTACTGAAAATGATTGATAACAAAACAATTTCGAATAATCTTACACGTCAAAACGAAATTAACGTTTTCTTAGCACGAGAGGTTAAACAAAAACTGATTCCTCGTGTAAGCTTTGGTGTACCCGAAAGTCGCTTGAATAGGGAAATGTAACATCGAGTACTATATCCAAACTAAATATCAAACGATTTCAAATTTTGATAAACGTTTAAGTCTGAAAATTTTTAAAAGAATTACAGATTAGCCCCCCCCCCTCCCCCATGTTACGTTTTGATATATTTATATGAGTCCGCACGAAATGTTTTGATGGTTTCTATTCAACATTGACCTGCCTGATCCTGATCCCAATATTGATGGTGCAAGGTGGTAAATTAACAGGGATAAAATGAATAAATGTTTGATACGCGATTACGGTAATGGTCTACCTTGTAGTAACTCTATTTGGGGTCTTTAGATAATATGCATATAAGAAGCAGCTAAATTGTATCTTTCTGTTTCTTTTTTATTTCACAAAAATCGCAAACGCAATTCTCGTAAATTGATTTTTAATATCTTATGTATTTTATTGTTTTTCAAGCGGCAATTTTTAACGTTTTATTAAGTAAAAAATAATAATTTCAAAAATAAAGCAGATTTTGCCATCAAATACCACCACAATAACTATCAGATTGTAGTCATTAACATTTCACTGTGGCATCTATCTATATTACTAAAAAACAAGAGTTGTCTGTCTGTCTGTCTGTCTGTCCGTCCGGCTGTCCGTTTCGTTGTGCTTTGGCATATGGAGCTAGTATTTGACCCGTGGGTAGGGAACGACAGTCTGGAACGACAGTCTGAGGGTTATCAAGCTTTCAAAGTGATCACGTAGGTCAAATGTCATCTAAAGGTCAATTTGCTTAGAAATGCCCTAGAACAAACTCATTTGGCCAAAAGGACTCTTGACCTGAGTAACATAACAATGCTGAGGTCAAAGGTCACACACACAGGTCAAAGGCCACACACGGGGTAACTGCACTAGTTTATATTTAAGTTTAAATTTACCTGGTTGGTGTTCAAATTCACCCACACCAGCTGATGTTACTTCCTATTCTGTAATAGGGCTAATGAATATCTGCCAAACTTTTGAAAGGTGACAATCCAGCAATACCGTAGGATTACACTTGACATGTTGATTCGCAAGACAGAAATGGAGTTGCTCGAAATTCATTTCCTCAATTCAGCGATGGAAACCGTGGATCCACGTATTGGCTGAAGTGAAATGAAATTATTTACTCCCCAAGTATAATTGTATCTCTATCCATGACCTTCCTTTGATCTATGAGCAATAGAAGCATAATGTTCTTCGTATAATTACTGAAGTAAACCTAATACAAAATATCTGTGCATCTAACCATACCCTGGAAATGAACCATCTAAATGAAAATGGCATACCTCCTTACCACAACCTCTAATTTGAAAAATTCAAAATTCCTGGGGAAGACAAGATAATAACCATTTATTATATTAAATACTCTTTTTCTTCCTCAATATACTCCTATGTGCTATAAAAAAATTGACACTTAGGTCCAGATCATTCTAACTCACCCCGTACTTCAATGCATTGGTTCCAATAACTGTGAAAATACGGTAGTGAGGCTATAAAATGGAATTTTGAGTGCCGCAGACAAATGTTTCTATAGTACATAAAGATGTAGTGCCTATCATCGATCATAAAATGCACTTACATGAAACCCATACCAGGTAATGACCCTAACATTACCGATAAAATTTATGTGGCCAAATGCTGGATACACATTGTAACATAAGAAGATTAACTTGTGCATGATTGGACACAATGACCTCACAATGATAACGTTTGTGCTGTAATAGCCTTGCCATTCATTTCATGTCATTTCCAATAAAAAATAAAACATTGACCACTCGCTTTACTTAGTTTATTATGGAAATTTACTTTTTTCCATTTTAGCCATGTCAACATTTATATAGCGCTTTTCACAATGTATCAAACCGCTTTACATTTATTCCGCTGCCACTAAAATATGTCAGCTACCTTACAAATGCCAAAGGCATACTCATATCATTGGGCGGCGCTCAATGGACAATATTCTTAACAGCTCCCCATTTAGCACCTGGGTGGAGAGAGGTAAAGTGCCTTGACCAAGTGCACAACACATTGGCCTCAACGGGACTCCAACCCAGAACCTTTGGATCATGAGGTGGTCATTGTATCCACTGGACCACATGTGCCATGTTACCCTATAACTCCCAAACCAGAGATGGTAGAAACTATACATTTTTGGAATCTTTATTGGTAGACGGACAATATGGCATACATTTCAACATGATTGGAGCATTTTAAAAGTTTGACCCCTGTGTAACCTTAAATTGCCCCTATTGAAAAAGTGACACCACAATTTTAGAGTACTAAATACCTGACATTGATTGGGAGGGTCCGTACTAACTACCAAAGATGTCAAACCTCTTCTGTAGTGAGGGGTGAACGATGACGTTTGACCTGGCTCCATGCTTCTGCTCTATTTTATCGGCATACTTATATTCATTAAAATTAAAATTATTCAATTTCTTGTTGGTTGATCTTTTCAAATGCTGAAAATCCTACACACACGCAGTGACTCATTTGCGTTGTAGTCAAGCACAGAAATATCAGTCGGAGTTTGTTATGGCTTTAAGAAATCCGAGGCCACAATAATCAGTCTAAATCATGAACCAGTCCTTGTGTTAAGGGTGAAATTGCTCCTACATCTAACAAGACAAATTGTTTTTTTGCGGTGATCGTCAGGTTGATAGTCATTTTCCCTCTAGCGGCGCAAGGGGTATAATATCCACTAAGTTAATGGTGTATATTGTGTCTAAGGTAGTCGTAAATATCATATAGAAGGCAAAAAAAACAAGCAACGCATCTTGTTACAATATCAAAATTTAAATGTTACATACATACAATTTTTCGCCAAAACGATATCAAAACGCCGTCTTGAAAGAGGTTCATTGGGCACGTAATGGATATCTGTGATTCGTAGCACGCATTGTCAAAAATGTGCCTTTGATGTATGCCATTTTAAGTAATGTTAAACGAACAGGAACCATTTATGTACTTCCACTCGAAAGAGAAAAATAGGTTCACTTGAAATGGCCCGCATGAAAGTTTCATTTTGCTTGTCGGCAAAACGTGCTGTTGATCATATCCGAGCAAGGGTGTTTTGGTTTATAGATCGGTTTGACAAAGCCTCCATTATGCATCATTTCAGTGTTTTTTTTTAATTCACACATGTGAATTACAGACAATTTTAATTGAACTCAGCAAATTTTAGAAACGGGATGAAAATACCAAACCTCCTTGGAATACAGGTGGGGAAGCTAAAATTGCCAGCCCCTCTACGTCCACCCTAAATTTGGAACTAGATTCTATTTCGCCGTCACTGCCTCGTAAAGATGAATTATGGGATAATGCAAAAAGGTGTGCGATCTTAACAAGATGCACTAAGTCAGGCCACTAATTGAAAAATGCAATCCTGAATGAATTAAGATATACGCACAATTTGTTGTTCATGAACCAAATGAAGCATAAAATAATCATCTAATTAGGCATTTACAACACTCAGTGAACAAATAAGTAGAGAATCAAATCGTCAAACAAACGAGATAGTATAATTTGAAGCCGCAATAATATACAAATATTGACTGTCCATGAGGGACATAGTCAAATCTATTGACCCGAGGTGATCTCGAGGCCGTACTATTTTCCCGAAGCGGAGCTGAGGGAAAATAGTACGGTCTCGAGATCACCGAAGGTCAATAAATTTGACTATGGCCCGAATAAAGGGCAGTTAATATTTGTTTTATATACCTCATAGATAGATCATTTCTGCTGCAGTAACGAGACTACAGCTAGGGCAGACAATTACTATACCGGTCAAAGAGTTACTATACCGGTCCAAAAAATTACTATACCGGGCAGAAAGTTACTATACCGGGCAGTAAAGGTACTATGCCGAAAATAGTGAAACTATACCATGTCATGTGACTTTCATTTAACCAATCAGATGACAAGGATCTATCTATGAGGTATATAATATGGAATAGTTTAATTGAATAACAAGACGGTCTATGCCTAGGGCTTTTAAAAATATTCTCACTAAAATATAAGATTGATGAATTTACACACGTGAATGGCTTACATGAACCAATATATGCGCATTGTGTCACATTAGGTTGACATTCTTGTGTTTTGTCTACAATTTCAGATTGTGATATTTAAGTTTATATTACTTTTAGGACAATTTTATATGAATCAAAGAAGCACTTCTAAACGGCAATAATAGATTGAAAAAAAAGATGATGAAGAATCCGCTTTGCCTTGTAGCACCTATCTGCTGTAGATAGCAGTTCATTCGATGAACCCCCTGTAGATTTACAGAAGAGGATTTGGTAATATCAAATACAATCACGATTTGCGTGGGTTACATGTAAAAGAAACGTACAACTTCTACGTCGTGATCTGTAGGTAGTACTGCGAGAGACCCCGAGCGCACACCACGTGCTATGATAACATCTTACATGCAGGTGCATCGGTTACATAGTTAGTGGGGGACTGTAGTGAACAGATCTTATGTGAGTGTGCAAATCCGGATAAAATTGTGAATTTTGGTACACAAGTACTTTATACATTGATAATAAAAAAAATTGATGGAAGCACTTGCCACGCCCCTTTCATGGCCCCCAGCTTGGATTTCAAGGTTACACAGGGGTAAAATTTTTAAAATGTTCCGATTGTGTTGAAAAGCACACCCTGATGTCTGTCTGGTTACAAGGATTCCAAAAAGGTATAGTTTATACTACCTGTGACTTATAGTTTAGGAATTATGGGGTAAAAACTGTAAAAATGGTAAAAAGGGCAATTTTGGTTTGTACAATTTTTGTAAAATGTGGTTCAAATTGTTAGTTTAGCTAATAGAATGAAATATAGGATAGTTTTGACTATCTTACGTGTCTGGTTATTAACCAAAATGGCGAATAAAGTCAACAGCTTATTGGCAGCTATTGGATTCTATTGACCTGTGACATATTTTGTTGGATAACGTGAAAACTAAGCATAACAGATAAGGCAAACTAATCCTTATTTCAATCCTATAAGCTAGGGAAACAATTTGCATCACATATTAACTGAATCAAAGCAACTTTTAACTTTTGATCCATGTACACACCAAAATTGACTTTTTCGCCATTTTTACAGTTTTTACCCCATAACTATAAGCCGTAGATAGTGTATACTATACCTTTCTGGAATCCTTGTGACCAGACAAACACCACGGTGTGCTTTTTAACACATTCAGAACATTTTAAATTTTTTACCCCTGTATAACCTTGAAACCCAAGCTGGGGGCCATTAAGGGGGGTTGGCAAGTGCTTCCATCAATTTTATGGATTATCAAAGCCTAAAGTAGTTGTGTGCAAAAATTCACAATTTTATCCGGAAGCGCACATTCTTACACTACAGTCCTCTGCTAAGTGGAATGGCCACTAATTCGTTGCATTCCAAAAGAAATATTGGACATTAGCTAGTAAATAGTTCTTCATGAATTTATCCTAAAAATCTGTTATTCTCTTGGAATTTGACAAACACTTGATTAAATCTGATTTTACTTAACATATATACGGTAGCTCATATGCTCATAACAATAACTATGCACTAGGGATTTTAAATCTCGAGGGGAGGTGGTAACCCCCCCCCCCCACCCCCCGTAAACCGTGTTACAAAAACTAGCCAATTGCTATCCTTTAGAGCTGAAAACCGCATGAAAATCTGATATTCCTACGTTTTTTAGCGTAAAATTGGATTTTCGCCTATTTTCTGCGGAAAATGCCAATTTTGCCGACTCGCGGACTCGATGACGTAATTGTGACGCCATACTAGGAATGTTGGTACTTATTTTGGTATCAATGGAAAGAGGAGGACCATAGCTATCCACTGATATCAAAATGATAAGAAGCATCGGGTGCTTTATAACGAATTCTTGAGGGGGTGGTAACCACCCCCCCCCCCCCCCCCCCCCCCCCCCCCAAACCGTGTCACAAAAAAGCTTGGTAAGACGAGGGTTAAACTGTGCTCATCTACCAGGGGCTCAGTTCAGTAGCCTTGGAAGGACACATGTTAACGACAGCTGGCCATGTATGTTCTGGGTATCATAAATCATACCAAAAAACCAGGAGGCGTATTTGCTCAATACACTGGTGAATGAAAGCTATTGAATTGCGCCATGGGAATGTTTTATTAGCTCATAGTGGTACCACACACTGTTAGAATAACTACTGACCTTTGGTTGATAAACACATCTTTTGTCTCCCATGGCCAGCCAGGTCAACAATTAATCTTTCACCCACTGAACATCAAGAACATAACATGCATCTATATATTAATACCGGTGGTCTGTGTGCCTGTCTGTCTGACCGCGTCTATAGACCGAGAGTCGCACATTCTTTAAACTTGGTGGATGGGTACCACTTGACCGTCCGAAGACGTTCCGAAGAGTTCTTAACGTAGGTTTTCTCGAAACAAACTTTTGCAATACTCTAAGATTACAGTCGGCATGTTCATCCGCAAGATGGAAATGGGGTGTCTTTAAATTCATTCCTCAATTCAGTAGGCGATGGAAACCGTGGATCCATGTATTGGCTGAAATGAAATTATTCAATTACTAGCTATTACTCCCCGAGTATTGTATCTCTATCCATGACCTTCCGTTGATCTATGAGCAATAGAGGCAAATTCCTGGGGAAGACAAGATAATAACCATTCATATTTTAAATACTCTTTTTCTTTATCAATATACTCTATTTGCTACTAAAAAGTGGGAAGTTAGGTCCAATTCATTCTAACTCACCCTGTACTTCAATGATTCCAATGAATACGAAAATACGATATGGTAACGAGCCTATAAAATGGAATTTGGTCAATGTCCTTTTTTGAGTGCCGTACGTAAAGATGTGATGGCTATCATTGATCATAAAATACACTTACATGAAACCCATACCAGGTAATGACCCTAACATTACCGATAAACGTGGCCAAATGCTGGATACACATTTGTAACATAAGAAGATCAACTTGTGCATGATTGGACACATTGACTTCACAATGATAACGTTTGTGCTGTAATAGCCTAGCCATTCATTTCATGTCATTTCTAATAAAATAAAACATTGACCACTCTCTTTACCTAGTTTATTATGGAAATTTACCTTTTTTACCACTTTAGCCATTTTATAAATGTCGACATTTATATAGCGCTTTTCACAATGTATCAGAGCGCTTTACATTTATTCCGCTGCCACAAGAATATGTCAGCTGCCTTACAAATGCCCAAGGCATACTCATACCATTGGGCGTCGCTCAATGGACAATATTCTTAACAGCTCCACATTTAGCACCTGGGTGAAGAGAGGCAAAGTGCCTTGCCCAAGTGCACAACACAGTGGCCTCAACGTGACTCGAACCCAGAACCTTTGGATCATGAGGTAGTCATTGTATCCACTGGACCACATGTGCCCTGTTACCCTATAACTCCAAAACCAGCGATGGTACAAACTATACATTTTTGGAATCTTTATTGCTAGACGGACAATATGGCATACATTTCAACATGATTGGAGCATTTTAAAAGTTTGACCCCTGTGTAACCTTAAATTGCCCCTATTGAAAAAGTGACAGCACAATTTGAGAGTACTAAATACCTAGCATTGATTTGGAGGGTCCATATTAACTACCAAAGGTGTCAAACCTTTTCTGTAGTGAAGGGGTGAACGATGATGTTTGACCTGGGTCCATGCTCCTGCTCTATTTTATCGGCATACTTATATTCATTAATATTAAATATTATTCAATTTATCGTTGGTTGTTCTTTTCAAATGCTGAAAATTCTACACACCCGCAGTGACTCATTTGCGTTGTAGTCAAGCACAGAAATATCAGCCAGAGTTTGTTATGGCTTTAAGCAATCCGAGGCCACACTAATCAGTCTAAATCATGAACCAGTCCTTCAGAGACCCGTCTTGTAGTAAAATGAACATTTCACACCCTTGTCTATATCCTGGGGGAGAAACACACGGTATGTAGCATGAACTATTTAAATGGGTTTCAAAGTGCACACGACATGTCTTCGATTCACAAAAACACTTGGGAGTTACATAAGACGCGCTTTTAAAAATTTGATTTCAAAATACCGATTGTTGGTGAGGTTTGAGACAGTAAGGTGTTAGACATTTACCCTTATAAGTGCGTGGGGTGCTCTGGCATTGTCAGTGTCAGGGTATTATAACGCATCTTAGGTGTGACCTGCAGTCAAACAAGACTTCATGCTGAACCAGACGATTAATTTAACCGATCCCATAATTCCCTAGTATGTGAAAAATATCATCGCTGACGCAATTAGGAAGTCATGTGACAGTGACACCACGGTTGTCAATTACAGACTATTCTACTGTATCCAGAGACCCAATCTTCTTCATCTGTCATCCTTGTGCATGGAAACAGCAGCAGTAGTAGTTTAGGTCAATTTGGAGATGTTTTCTGATTTTTTCATGTTCTTTAACCGTCATCTTACAAAGCCTTTTTTATAACACGGATTACCAAGGGAGGGGAGGTGGTTAACAACCCCCACCTCCCCCCCGGTAATCCGTGTTACAAAAAATATTTATTTTTTCCCTTTATCTACAAAAACAATGCAATTCTCTGATAGTTCTAGTGGCATCGCATTTCTTACGTTGTCTATTTCAAAGTTTGCTGTATAATAAAGCGATAACGAATTTCACATACATCTTACAAGCTACACAATGCGCGTGAGTCGACCTACTTTCTAGACGATACAGAAACCTGATAATGTTGTATGAAATCAACTCTTCTCACTCTAAGCATGCTGAGGGTTTGTTGAAATAATTGTAACAGCCCTTAGTAGGGAGGTAGGGGACAATTTGCCTCATATCGCTGTCAGGTCATCAGGTGGGAAATTACAGCAAACAAAACGCTTAAATAAAGAAGAAAAGCAATGGAAATCAATCATACATTATAAATGGTATAATATCAATGGCAAATAAGGTAATTGTTATGCACTACTTAAGTTTTGTTAGTTTGCTTTATTTTAAATAGTGTTGTGGCGTTTATTTAATAAAATTCATGAATTTTATTAAATAAACGCCACAACAATAGATTCCCTTGTAATTTAGTTAGCTTATAAATAGCTAGAATTGTATCTGTTACTATGATATCCCTTACGTCCCTAGAGGGAAAATGACTACCAACCTGACGATCACTGCAAAAAAGGGAGGTGGCGCAATTTGTCTTGTAAGATCTAGGAGCAATTTCACCCTAAACACAAGGTAAAGGGTCTGCTCCAATTTTTGAAAAGTGGAAAAATTGCATTTCAGGATTTAAGGGATACAGATGAGATTCAATTTAGGGTCAGCTTTCAACCTTTAAACACGAAGGTGAGAGATTACTTCAAATTTCCTGCTAACAATTGCTGAACATGATTCCAACCAACATTTGTTAAAACAATGCAATGGGAATTAGGATGAAATATACGTTAATCCGCAAATGAAACAACTGGCTTCAAACTAAATTATACCTTTTTACAATTTTGGTCACCTCTCTTTGTTAACAGATTAATGACTATTTTCAGGAAGCAACTAAAATGGTAAATGAATCACCAATGAATACTATAATCGTTAAAACAGACTAATGACTTAATCTATAAATTATCTACTGTTCCCTTAACCCCAAAGCAGACACTAGAATTACAAATCTTAACTTTACCCTTTGCATGCGATTTCGGGATTCTCATTACCATATTTGATATCAGCGTGAATACAACATGTCCTCTGAATAGACTCGTACACTTTCACATTCATTTTGGATATTAAACATTAAATTGCTCGCTACGAAGTATACATCATGTCAATTATTCTT
>JAMKCH010087478.1:0-18368 GCA_023653785.1 Ophioderma brevispina | reverse complement strand
GCACATAATATAACATTTGGCTTCAAAAGTTGATCATGAAGTTCATGAGAAGAAAGGGCACATAAATGAGACAGCTCAAGGCAGAGAGACAATAATAAATGTAAATAAGGTTTACACAAACCAAAAGCCGAGGAGCAGCCCTCAATTTTCAAACAAATCGTGTTTTTTGCATATACATAATGCTTGTCTGTATACTAATCACTGTGTGAAATAGCTTAACTTAAATCAAAGTCCGGAATAAAAATTGTTATAAAATTCCGGAATTTTCGTTATACACGGTATCCTATGGAACTGTAATACTATACATCAATGTTTACTGATCTAAACGAAAAAATCTTATTCATCTCAAACTTTGGAATTCAGTATTATATAGGTGACTATCTTTAGTTCTAGATCACTATTCTTAATTAATATTCAAAAAAGTTATATTTCGAAATCTCTGAGTCAGCCTTTAAGGTCAGGTTTTAGAAATTGAAAGGAATGTTTGTGTGTCAATCTCTAGGGAAGAAAGATAGGAACGAAACAAAACATCTTAAGTGGTTTTGTGAATGAGGATCTTTTTTTACTTTGATCAAGATTATTTACGTATGACTGTAGGATGCGTTTAGAAAATGGTCGTCATGTAATTCAGTACAATTGCAGTATAGTAACACTGTTCCAAAATCACATGAACCTTTAGCGCTTTATTAATTTTGAATAGTGGGTCTTTTCACGTCCTAACTGTGCGTAGTAGCCACCAATATAGCAGTGATTGGTCACAGCATCCATTTGCTAGACACAGGCGTCATATATAGGAGACAAATTTTGTGACACACTCGTACGTGTCGAGGTGACGAAACTGCTTTAGATTGTAATGAATTTCTCTCCGAATCGATTTCCCAGAAATGAATCCATCCGGTTTTCCGCGAGCACTTTTATAAGCTGGTGGTCGGGCAATCGCATTGTACCTTTTTGCAGATCCTTAATATGAAAGATGTATGAAGTCTTTGTGAAGGAGAACGTGTGGAGAAAATGTTCGGTGTCGCTTTGAATTGATGCTTGTCGGCTTATCCTGTAGACATAGAAACACAAAACGTTTAATTTAGAATGTGTCAAACTCAATTCTAAAGAGCTTAAGAGCTCAAGAAATAGAAATTTAGAGGGGTTCTGCACACAGGTCAGGTCAAGACTATCAATGGGCCTATCGGTTAGTGCTTAAAGGATTAAGATACGGTAAAGATAATAATCAGGCTATATACCTGTTTTCACAATATCCCAACATGCAATATTTCCAAAAGCTATCACGTGACACTTGTTAACGTGTAATTCTAGATGTTAGCTGAAAAATCTGCACTCTTTCACTTTTGGAAAAACAGAAATCCTCTGAGAAAAGCTCTGTAGGTCCAGCAATATATACAACCTATTATTTGTTTAATTTTAAATATATAAATAAAGATACTTAATTTGAAATGCTAATGTATTCTTACCCTATAGCAAAACCAATTTGGAGATCTAATTGCAATTCTGAGTCAAACCAATCTTTTAGAGATATGGTCAGATGTGTGCCATTTTGTAATTTTCTTCGCTGGCGGGTTAACGAATCCGCACAGGTCAAAGAATGATGCGTCATGTTTATAGCTATTTTAATGTGTCAATATTGTCTTCATTATCCAAAGAAAATATGAAGAGAACAAAAGACCATTATCAGACGTTGTCTTCAATTATTCAATGTATAAAAAAATCAAATACAAAAATAAAACAAAACATACTACGTCCTAAATTATGCTCCAAGTTGATTTTTGACACTGTTCTGTTGGAGATTGCTGTACTATAAGTGACTAAGCTTAAAACAATAATATTTCATGTAAAACCGATTTTGCTAAAATAACTGGATCTCGAAACTTTCCATCGACGTTTACAAAATTCCATTGAATTGGCAAGAGCGCCATCATGATACCGTGACCTATTAAAATATTAATTTTTTTACAGTTATGACAGTGCTACAAATTATATGATCTTTTCTAAGATTTTGAGTGTATACGAATGTTAGGCTATGATTTTATTGTAATTTGGACTGTAATAAAAAAAAATTAGCACCGACAAATACACTTAAACACTATAAAATGGATAACTTTATTTACGAGGGGTTTTAAAGCAAAATAATAATAATAAAGGGGAGTACAACAATGAAAAGTATTCCAACTCAAATGAACCCATTTTACAATCACGTCCATTTAAAAAAATAAACATTTTAGATAACAGCAATGGCGTAATGTTTCTGAGTGTGGGGGTGTTGATGGTTTGGATATTAATGTGTATGTATTAGTCGGTTAGGGTTGCGGGTGTGCCGCGTGCACATGTACTATTACGCATTATGTACAGGGCAATATGCGTAAAAGTTCAGAAAATCAATCAGCACGATCACCGGTCGTGTTTTAAGAGTTAATAGACTGACAGATAGGCAGACGGTCCTCATGTCAATTACCATGATCAAAGCAAGGAAGTTGGCGATGCGCAAGAAAAGCCATAATTGAGTGCATCCCAGACGAGGAGCCTTCTCGTCTTAATTGGCCAGATCTTAATCTTAAGATTACGAGGGAGAGATAGTGGTACAGCCATACCATGAGTAAAATATTCAGCCATGTAGAAATGCAATACGCGTAGACAAATACATGTAGACTATTTGGCGTAGACCAAACAACCAACTATATAACAAATTACGTTGTCCCCATCGGGGGGCTAAGGGAAAACCAAGTGTAATTTCATAATAAATGATTAAAATCATATAACTGTCTGTTCCCGCGCATAAAACTGGCACATTTTCTTGAAAATGAATAAAATATCACCTCAATTTCTCTTTCCCAATATCAGTGACCAGTGGATATGTATATACTTCAGCAAACCATTAACTAAAAATATTACAATGGGCCCGGTATGCGGAGCCATTGTTATAGTCAGGTGTTATCACCTACACGATTCGTGTTGAGTAACAAAATACCCGTCACAATAACTAACCAGTTTACATTATAATATAGGTCGTTGACCCTAAGTTTTAATCTGAAAACGCGTTAAATTGAATAGAAATGTAGTTACGCAATAAGTTACGGATTTAATTCTGCACAAAGTTGTTAGGTCAAAGCTTACCCAGCAACATTCTGTCATGATGTTTGTTTGTCTTTCTTCCTTTTCGAATAAATGATGAAAAATATGGTCAAAGTTAATTGAACACGCACTATAGAAGCTCAAGATTTACTTATATGTGAATGAGGATAAGTATGTTGTGTTTACGTCATTAAAATACTTCTTCTAAATCGTAACACTGCATCTCTTCAACCCTCGAAACATATACCAATGGTCCTTCACTCCGATGAAAAGGATCTGAAGTTTTTTCATACCACATATACTGGGATCGGTAATTGATTATCTTTAGCTCCATTGTTTGCTGAAATATATAGTGTATCTATTGGGTCATTGATACTGGGGTAATAAATTGAAGTGACCTTTTAATTTCATTTCCAAGAAAATGTCCAGTTTTATTTGCGTTACCAGACGGTTATATGGATTTTAATAATTTATTATGGATTTACACTTGGTTCCCCTTAGCCCCTCGATGGGGACGACAAAACAACAGCATAGAAGGACTGCCCTAGTCTAATGCGGATAGATGAACGTTTGGCGTATAGGTATTGGGTAGTAATGTATGTTATAAAGCACGCACCATTTTTTAGAAAAGGAAATTTCGCTCAACTTTTCTTTAGTTTTCCGTTATAGTGTTTGTCAGTGGGTTTAGTAGAGTGCGTTGACCTGGCCATGGGATTTCAGGTTGTTCGAATTCCAATGGTGCCTAGGGCTGATATTGAATTCTGTATTTCATTGGCAGATCTCCCCTTTAGACAAAGTAATGTTAGGCAAAACAACCATGAAGACACCTCGCTGTCTGAAGGGGACGTTTTATCCGTGTACAGAAATTCCAGAAATGACATTGATATAAGAATAATAATACAGGACCATTTTCATCAAGATCCTATTATTTTATTATTATTACACTGCCATCAGGAAACCGTCGCCATCATTTTCACCTCATCTAGGTGGCTGTCGGTCAAGCGTACACCCCTATCAGCACTTATTTTGTATTCCCCACAACAGCTCCCCAGATTTCGCTTGGATGGACGAGGCCATTGAGATTAAGGACACAATCAGGTTGACTGCAGCGGAGCTCGAACTCACTGTTTACAATAGTCCTGCACTTTATCCGTTACGCCACACGTGCTCTCAGTACGGTGAACAGGGTGAAACTCTTTCAATTTGAATCTCCTGGGGATTGTGGCAGACAAAAACACCAACATTGTAATTCAGGTTCAATAGAAACAAAAACAATTGTCTGGAAAACCATTAACCCAAAATGACACAAGTCGGTGACGTCAGCGGTACATCCGTTGTTCTATAAGAGCTGTGCTTATTATGAAGTACCCTAAGAAAAAGACTTTTAAATAGGTATTTGTGGATAAAATTCGCCTCATTTCAAACTCCTCGGAGAGAATAATATTGTTGCAATTGAAACGAATTACTTTATTATTAAGATTGGAATTAGTGACATAACGTTATTTTGTTTGAATACTTTTCTGTTTGAATGAAATCCGTTAAAAGTGGTATGTTAGGGAATCCGGGAAAAGAGACTCACGCACTCAGAAATGACAGCCGCCTGTTGAATCTGGCTTTGAAACTAGAAACGCTCATAATAATAACACGCGCATATTTCGCAAAACCATAATAAAAGCACTGTCTGAGATTTGCTTTCGGGAAACTCGCATAAATCTTATTTTCAAATAAAAAATAAAGTCTCAATGCAGCGTCCAAGTCCAACAAGATCATATTGTCAAAATGTGCATGAATTACCATATTTTTACAATCACACACGTTCTGGCTTGGCCAGTTGGGGTGTTTGTTAATATTGGAAATAGAAGGAAAAATGGAATATTAAAAATTGTGGGCGCTCTCCTATCAAACTGACTTCTTCTTCTTATCGTGTCCAAACACTGTGGTTCTCAAATATGATCCAGCCAGAGATGGGTACAACGTCTGGCTGCTTCAGTGAATTCCGCAAGGTCCTTGTTTGTGCATTGTTGCTCCAGCAGTGGGCAGACCAAGAGATGTTCCATTGTCTGTGGTGATGTTCCACAACCACAGGTAGTGTCCTGATCTGCTTCCAGGTAGCCCCACTTCTACAAGGAAACCTTAGATCGGCCGATTCTGGTTCTCAATCTGTTGAGGCATCGCCATTCAGCCCATGAGAAAAAAAAAAAAAAAAAAAACACTGTACCCCACCCATTCAGGGCTTTCCGGTTTGCGTCAAGGCACTTGCGGTGTGCAGTTCAAAAGATCAAGAAAAAATGGTCTGTAAGAGCATCTACTTAGGACAATTTTCAACGGCCCGAACCGTGCGCCGTTAGTTGTAGGCTATTGTTTTATTCGCTCACTATGCTTCCGAGGACTCTTACTGCAGCAATAACATTTCTTCACTTTACACCCCCCCCCCTGACAAAATGTCTAGCGACGGCCCTGCGTCCAACAAGATCATATTGTCAAAATGTGCATGAATTACCATATTTTTACAATCACACACGTTCTGGCTTGGCCAGTTGGGGTGTTTGTTAATGTTAGGCAAAACAACCATGAAGACACCTCGCTGTCTGAAGGGGACGTTTTATCCGTGTACAGAAATTCCAGAAATGACATTGATATAAGAATAATAATACAGGACCATTTTCATCAAGATCCTATTATTTTATTATTATTACACTGCCATCAGGAAACCGTCGCCATCATTTTCACCTCATCTAGGTGGCTGTCGGTCAAGCGTACACCCCTATCAGCACTTATTTTGTATTCCCCACAACAGCTCCCCAGATTTCGCTTGGATGGACGAGGCCATTGAGATTAAGGACACAATCAGGTTGACTGCAGCGGAGCTCGAACTCACTGTTTACAATAGTCCTGCACTTTATCCGTTACGCCACACGTGCTCTCAGTACGGTGAACAGGGTGAAACTCTTTCAATTTGAATCTCCTGGGGATTGTGGCAGACAAAAACACCAACATTGTAATTCAGGTTCAATAGAAACAAAAACAATTGTCTGGAAAACCATTAACCCAAAATGACACAAGTCGGTGACGTCAGCGGTACATCCGTTGTTCTATAAGAGCTGTGCTTATTATGAAGTACCCTAAGAAAAAGACTTTTAAATAGGTATTTGTGGATAAAATTCGCCTCATTTCAAACTCCTCGGAGAGAATAATATTGTTGCAATTGAAACGAATTACTTTATTATTAAGATTGGAATTAGTGACATAACGTTATTTTGTTTGAATACTTTTCTGTTTGAATGAAATCCGTTAAAAGTGGTATGTTAGGGAATCCGGGAAAAGAGACTCACGCACTCAGAAATGACAGCCGCCTGTTGAATCTGGCTTTGAAACTAGAAACGCTCATAATAATAACACGCGCATATTTCGCAAAACCATAATAAAAGCACTGTCTGAGATTTGCTTTCGGGAAACTCGCATAAATCTTATTTTCAAATAAAAAATAAAGTCTCAATGCAGCGTCCAAGTCCAACAAGATCATATTGTCAAAATGTGCATGAATTACCATATTTTTACAATCACACACGTTCTGGCTTGGCCAGTTGGGGTGTTTGTTAATATTGGAAATAGAAGGAAAAATGGAATATTAAAAATTGTGGGCGCTCTCCTATCAAACTGACTTCTTCTTCTTATCGTGTCCAAACACTGTGGTTCTCAAATATGATCCAGCCAGAGATGGGTACAACGTCTGGCTGCTTCAGTGAATTCCGCAAGGTCCTTGTTTGTGCATTGTTGCTCCAGCAGTGGGCAGACCAAGAGATGTTCCATTGTCTGTGGTGATGTTCCACAACCACAGGTAGTGTCCTGATCTGCTTCCAGGTAGCCCCACTTCTACAAGGAAACCTTAGATCGGCCGATTCTGGTTCTCAATCTGTTGAGGCATCGCCATTCAGCCCATGAGAAAAAAAAAAAAAAAAAAAACACTGTACCCCACCCATTCAGGGCTTTCCGGTTTGCGTCAAGGCACTTGCGGTGTGCAGTTCAAAAGATCAAGAAAAAATGGTCTGTAAGAGCATCTACTTAGGACAATTTTCAACGGCCCGAACCGTGCGCCGTTAGTTGTAGGCTATTGTTTTATTCGCTCACTATGCTTCCGAGGACTCTTACTGCAGCAATAACATTTCTTCACTTTACACCCCCCCCCCTGACAAAATGTCTAGCGACGGCCCTGCGTCCAACAAGATCATATTGTCAAAATGTGCATGAATTACCATATTTTTACAATCACACACGTTCTGGCTTGGCCAGTTGGGGTGTTTGTTAATATTGGAAATAGAAGGAAAAATGGAATATTAAAAATTGTGGGCGCTCTCCTATCAAACTGACTTCTTCTTCTCATCGTGTCCAAACACTGTGGTTCTCAAATATGATCCAGCCAGAGATGGGTACAACGTCTGGCTGCTTCAGTGAATTCCGCAAGGTCCTTGTTTGTGCATTGTTGCTCCAGCAGTGGGCAGACCAAGAGATGTTCCATTGTCTGTGGTGATGTTCCACAACCACAGGTAGTGTCCTGATCTGCTTCCAGGTAGCCCCACTTCTACAAGGAAACCTTAGATCGGCCGATTCTGGTTCTCAATCTGTTGAGGCATCGCCATTCAGCCCATGAGGAGTCAGCTCCAGGTGGGAGATGCTCAAAAGGTTCAATACCAATAGATGTTACTTGGTTTATAGCAAGTCTTTCTTTCCACAGGGCGACTTTTTAGCTCCTTAGAGACTGTTTTAAGAGGTTGGACTTGCTTAAGAAACTCTCTCTGGATTTAAGACGGTTGGCAGCAGGTATCTGTCCAGGCTTAGGGTGCTTCACATTAGAAACTTGCCAGCTTTCTCTCTTGCATGCTCGCTCACAATACGACCGATGTCTGGTGGGGCAATTCCTGCTAGGATGTACAAATTATCGTGGTGGTGGACGAGGGAACATTCCTGTGATAAGCCAGCAGGAGGCATTAATGCTGAATCAAGCTTCTTGAAATCCAAAACTGACTGTATTTCTTTTATAACATTTCAAGGAAAGTGTTCGCCGAAAGACGCAAAAAAATTAGAAATCGCAAAATGTCCATCGTTATAACTTGTTCAGTGAAATAACCAGGTTGACGGAGTAATCTGTTGCTTTTTATATAGTAGAGATAAGTATTTTCATAAAGTAAATATGGTGAAACAAAGAAACATAACAAACAAAAAACCCAACAAACAAACCAATCATAAAACCCTGCCCCCCCCCCCTCTGGCTACGCCAATGTAAATCCCCCCACGCACAAAAAAAAAAAACAAAAACACTAAAAAAGTATTCTCCCAGCCGTAAATATTCGACAACTCCTTTTATTTATCTCTTGTGTTCATACCGTTGAAGATGAAATCGCGTGATTGCAAAATATTATCGTAATTCCTCATTTACAAATGAAACGTTGTCTTTTGGCTATTAGTCTTTCAATAAAAATATGAAATCACACAGTGTAAATTTCAATGCGCAACAGTGACTATTTATATGGCTTGAGATCTTAATGAACATATGAACGTCGTAATAACAATGAATATCGACACAATTATTCATTTTGTGATTTGAAAAGGATGAATTAATTCTCAGTTCTGGAAAGTCGAAAATGAAATGTAATTTTTGTTCACCGTAGCAATCTGGAGGTTCGCTGAGAAGTTTTTGTTCACTTTACATATATCATAGACTTTTCATTATTTTCCCTTCATATTAACTACGCGGCGCGGTGTGAAATATTAGTACATTATGTCCATGACTATGGGACACAATTATTCACGCCAATGCAGCATTTGACACAATGATACGTTTGGGTGTGTGACATTTTGAGAATTATTGATGACGAAGATTACGTGTATTACGTATTACAGGTACAGTAATGAAATACAAGGTAATACATTAATGCGAAGGGGGAGGACGTACGCTACCTTATAATTTGCACAATACTTTACTTCATGAACATTTGATTTCCTGTCTCACCCTCTGTCAAGTTCCACGCGTGCTTTGATACGCGATGTTTAAGGCCATGGTCACACAGGCGTCCATATTTCATAATGCTTCGACCAAGTTAACACTGACATCTAATCTAAACAATTACTGATGTTATTAAATTAGAACCTCACCATACTAGGCATTAGTGCAACAATGTGTGATCGCTGGAGAAAATATTTTCTCTGATTCTGCTCTAACACTTGAGTGAGGGGGGCCTTTTACCACTACTTAGTATTTGCACATTTTTATCTTCAGCATCGCAAAATTGAAACATTTTTAGTTAAGTCAAAATCCTCAAATCTGTGACTATCTTTGGCAAGTAAGGTTTGACAATTGGTTTGACTTCAAACGACATTTAGAAGGTTTTTAGCCCACAAGTCCCTCTGGAAAATGTCGGCATTTCCACAGGCGGGGGTACAGTTCTACAGGGTAATTTTAATAATGGTTCAAATAACGTTTTTTAGTATAGCTTCTTCTTCTTCTTGCGTATAGACCGCAGCTAAATGTTTTTTGGTAACGTTGGAGCCAACTCCACTTTGATTGGTTGGGGTTTGAGATATCTGTATCCACCGGCCGACGAAAAGTTAGGGCACTCTTGAGAATGTGATCCGCAGTCTGTGATGGGTAACCACATTGGCAGGCTGCGATGGCCGCAGCCCCATCTGTGCATATTATATTTGAAGCGACCGGATCCTGTGCGGAAATCCGGTAAGGGGACCCCCTTCCTTGAGTGGGAATTGCTGCCCAGGTGGTAGTTCTGTCGTAGGTTGTAATAGAGAGTTGATTTGGTTGGAATGTCTAGCCAGGCAGTATTCTCCATTCTGTAAGATGTGAATGGGGAACGGAGAGTTTAGCAGTTACTTGGTTGGGGTACGTTGTTGTGGCAGAAAGGTCGGCGAGGGCGCGCAGCTCTGTCTACCGAGTTGGTGTGATTCTTTGACATGTGTTATGCAGCAGGTGCCTGTTGTCCAGCAGGGCCTTATCACTAGTTGTGCGAGTGGTGCTCCTCCTAGTGCATGCTCAGGTGCAATGCCTGAAGGATGGTTAGAAATTCAAGATGGAGTGGGGCGGAGGCAGCAGTTATGGTTCTAAAGGTCTCGTTATTCCGGTATCCAGCTTCTTGTGTGAGAGCTGTTGAACCATGATGGGGCGGAATCAGCAGGCCTGTAACACCAGAGCCAAGGCAGTGGTTCGTAGGGTCGTTGGGCTGGACCCAATGAAGAAGATCCAGCAAGTTGCACAGAGGTTATTCCCTCGAAGATTACCTTGGAGTACAGAACTCGAGGTGTTGCCGGTAAGTAAGCGGCGGGTCTCACGTTCACTCCCAAGTAGGTTGGTGTAACGGTTGTAGAGCAGAGGCGCTCCATTGAGGTTGCGATGAGCCTCTTTGGTGGTGAGATGGAAGGCAGTAGCGGTGGTTTTGGTTTTTCGATCACTCGCTTAGTCCCGGTCTTGAGATATGCGCAAGTAGGGCCATGTCTGTAGTAAGTTTGCTTTCTTCTTCTGTCCAATTTGCGTCTGAGTGGAGAGGGGCAAGATCGTCGGCGTAGCCAAGGGTATTAGATGTTGTTTGAGGTATTAAATCGCTGATATACATGTTGAAAAGGCATAAGAGCCAATACAGATCCTTGTGGTAAACCGTTCCTCAGACGACGAGACGGAAATACTTTTTGCCCATACTGTTCTTGAGAATAAAGCTTCGGTTTGCAAGGATGTTACATATGGAATTGTAAAAGGGGTGGACGATCCGGGATGTCATGAGAAGATGAGTGTAAGGCCTGGTTGCCACACGGGGTCTCAATTTCTGCAGTAAGGTCCACAAGATGACGCCTGCCTACGGCGCTATTCAAAGCTTTCCTAAATATCATTTGTGGTTTACATCTGGTGGACCAGGCTCCGGCCACGGCGAAAATCCTGCTTGTTCGTCAGGCAGATGGGGTTAGGGACGACGGGATCCAGCCGGGGCAGGATCATCTATCAAGAGTTTCAAGGAGACACACAGTAGTGATATTGGGCTGGTGTTCTTGGGGTTGTAGACAGCTTGTTGGTTTGGGGGAGGGCGATGATAGTAGCTCTCTTACAGACCTTGGGTAAGGACTGGTTGGTTAAGGCAACATGTGTAGAACCCTTGGAGCCAATCTAGACATCATCGTGGGCCGCATTGCATCAGAACTCTGCTGGTATGTTGTCAGGGCCCTGGGCCTTTGCCACTTTTTAGTTGGCTAATAGCAGAGGTAGGCTCATCTAGTGAGAAGGGTGTTGAGAGTGACCCGTCCACGCCGGGGGCTCGACGGAGTTTGTGATCTCTTTTTTGACAGGCAGAGCAAGTGTGTGATCCTTATCAATGTTCTTTAAATGACCATTTGCGAGGAGTTGGTCAGCAATTGAGTTGGCATCACTGGACATTTCGATTGGTTTGGAAATTCTTGCCGGTGGGCGGGGTTTAGGGTTTGGTTTAAGTCTGGGAGTGGGGTGAAGTCGATTCCTTGGACCAGTCTCCTTCAGCGCTCGCGGGCTTCCGTCCAAGCAGTTTTGTGCAGTCTGAAGCCTGGATGAAGCTTCTTCCCCGGGTTCAGAATTCAGGAAGTCATTGTCAAGAGTATCAATTCCTCTCCCCGATGGGAAAACTGCGACGGCAGCACGTGTATGGTCTTCTTTGCTATATAATAAAGAGTTGACACAGTGCTGGTAGGAATGTCAGGTTGGAGGAGGTGGGTGTCGGGAGGTTGGGGTTACTTCTGAATCCTCCAGGTTATTGAACTGGTCCCCGTCTGCCTTGCGGAAGTTACACATTTTCAATAGCTTTGTTGGTATGGCTTAGACAAGACTCTCTGAGCGAACAGTGATGGTCTGTGTTGGACTTCGGAAAGCGGTCGAGAACAGTACGGGAATGGGGGTGGTTTTTTTGTCCATGTTGCAAAGCGAGGTCAGGGTTTGTAGACGTATTCCACATTCCGGAGTTGAAGGTGTCTGGTTTGCTTGGGGTAGTTGCAATTAGTGTACACCGGATGTGAGGCCCGGCCTCTAGGGGCAGATCCATCAGGGTGGTTTTCCTGGAAACCCAGTAATGCTATGACTGTTTAAAGTCGCCGGCATACGTGCAAGGGCACCATAAGGTTGGTAGCGAGTCTGCTTGAAGCGATGGTTAGGTGGCTTTGTCATGTACGTGAACACCTGCCAAATTTTGGTAGTTTGCCCATTCCAGGCGTGGCGTATGCAGGTGAGTTGCAATTTGTTTACATTGAGTGAGTTACTGGCAAACGTGGCAATCACGTGGTTAGCGTCTTGGTGTGTGCAGCTCGGGGGTGTAGCCGCAGATGTTCAGAAATGGAAACTGCGCGTAAGTGCTGTTGTCTCTTGGAGGAGATCGCAGTGACTTTATGCCGTATGTGTGAGGTGTTCGATATGTTTATACTTTGCCTTAGTGAGACCTTCCGCGTTTAATTGGAGCACTGAGATGCCATCTGACTTGGACATCTGGTGATGCCTGCCCTAATAAGGGGCACGTTGCCAGAGACTGGCCATCAGATTAGTGTCATCTGAAGGGGATGTTAAAAATACAGTGAGATAAAAAAAAAGAACAACAGTGAATTTAAAAAGACCAAACAAGTGAATTAAAAAGACAAGATGTTAGCGTATGCCTCAGTTGATTATCATGCGCTGAAAATATCAGTTACTGGGGTTCACCACGAGGAGTTGATAGGTTGATAATCTTGATAGGTTATAGCTCAAATTGTTCGTGTGGTAACAAGGAAAGTAAAAAAGTCTAGGTGGACCGGTCTGTAAAATGCATGTTATGGATATATACAGCAAAAGGCTAAAAGGTTTCCCCCAAATGTTTATTCAGCAAAGGGTCAAGGTCTTATACTGAGTTGATTGAGTTTAAAAGTAGCTTTAAAAATTGATTACAAATTACATGAATTTAAATTATGTTTAGGGTTTATACTTAAAAACCTTTGGCGAGCATATGGATGTTGTCCCCATTGAAGTGGTGGGGAAAGTGCCCAATCCACTGTAACAGCGAGAAGATGCAAAGAGGCGCAGGGAAAATGTCGTTAGAAGCACACGGTGCGTCCGAAAATATGACGCAGTAATCATAATATAGTAAAATTTGAGGACAGTGACACACCCGATAAGATATGTTTATGTCAAAAGTCCCCATGAGATTACACACCCAATTATTCCACAAGGGACGTAGATAGCATGTGGAAGACACAGATGTAGTCAGCAAATAAACATAGTTCTATTCAAAGACCCTTCACATCACTTTAATGGCGTCCCTTTATAATATCAAGGACAAACAATTGTCCGTAAAAAGGCCTATTTTCAAAATATCTCGGTTAAACACAATGTGCTCACACCCACGTTGAGTAATCCAATTCTTGTTATAGTGCTGTGTTAAAGAAGTTACGATTTTACAGAATCTTGATATAGGTTTGATATCACACAGCTATTATGGTTTAGGGAACGTATGCCTTAGAACATCAAGGAGGCATGGGGAGGTTTTACAAAACTAAGCTCACTAGTGTCGCCCATGTAAAAAAGTTACAAGTTTGCATTGCATTATAGGGCAGACAATGGAAAGTATGTAAACTATTTTTGGTCGTGGTAATAAAAAGCCAACAACAATTACTGAAAAAATTTGGTACGCATCAAGTTATGCAGGGTGAGTCAAAAAAGATTTACACGCGATTTTAAGAAAATATTAAAAACTTACAAGTTCAGAAATTGGTTCTTATACACGAAAACAATATGCTCATTATACTTTTATCCCGTGGTAAAAAAACGAAAGTTTAAAATTGTCGCAATTTTGCAGATATGTTAATTAACGGAAACCCGCCAAAAACAATATTGACCACGGTTGTACAATTTTCGTCAACAGCAGCCACATCCCCATTTAACCACGATGTCGTCTTGGCACACACTGCGCCAGCCAATTGGTGAATCAAGGCAGAAGTAATTTGAGACACGCGACTGTCAAATCTTTCACTGCGCTAGGGACGTCACAAGTTTCGTCGGCAGCATGCCAAGTGGCTGCACGTTTCACAACAAATGTAACATATTGCGGACCCGGTCAGATAGCGTTGATTCGGAT
This sequence comes from Ophioderma brevispina, assembly GCA_023653785.1. Classification (NCBI taxonomy): domain Eukaryota; kingdom Metazoa; phylum Echinodermata; class Ophiuroidea; order Amphilepidida; family Ophiodermatidae; genus Ophioderma; species Ophioderma brevispina. The sequence continues at coordinate 4,173 of JAMKCH010087478.1, read as the reverse complement.
TTTTGTACATGGAGGATTGCGCAAAAATACTTGGCCTATCGTAACGATTACGCACCACAAATATTTAATAAAATGTTTTAATTGTTTCTTATATTTTATATATAGGGTTTTTTTAAAAAAAAAGGACGAAAAAACGTGACAAAATACGATCCATACACGCATTTTTCTTACCTTATCGCCTTGTCTCAGTTATCGATTGCTGCTGTCAAAGTCCTGCCACCACTCCAGGTACTCAAAAACTAGGGAGCTAAGGGGATGTTTTAGAAAAGGGGTCTACATCACAGATCGACCACCTGATTCTTCTAAATCAGATCGACCACCTGGATTCGTATTTCGGATTTCCTGGGTGATCGCGAAACCGTTTTTGTTTTCAGTCCTGTTCAAGCCTTTAACACAGCGTTTTTGCTGCTGGGGGAGTCCCGTGAGCGAGCGCTGTCTAAGGAATAGCCGGTCAATTAGCGATGCAGGTCGGAATCGGCGGTCCGCTGTGGCCGAGCAGTATAGAGGTAGGAGCGAAATGGTGTGGCAAGAGTACATGAGTTACTGTAATTAAGTGCTTAAATTTAACTTTGTATTTTGTTCTAAAGTAACCATTTCATTAATCCGTAACACACTGTTACTTGGAAGAATATTTCTTAACAAAGAGTTAATGATAGCCTAGCAGTCGTTAAACAGGCAGGCGGGGGAGGGAAGGGGCCTGACCAGGAAAAAGCTTAAAGCAGGCAAGTGAAAAAGGAATAAGCCAAAAAAGGAGTATAGAAAAGGGAAAAAGGACAGATCAAACCAAGGGAGTAGGAGAAAAGAGAGGACGGGCAGAGGACAAGATTGAATGCAAAAGGGAAAGGCAGATGGAAGTTGAATGTCTTAGTAATGTCAAAATATGACCCCAAGTAAGCCCCCCATCAGGTTAAAAATAATAAAATAATAATGAGATTATTAAAGCGCATTTTTACTAAAGTAGGCAAGTCGCTATAGAGAAAGAAGAAGGAAGGGGAAGTCGGCCATCGTTAAAGGCAAATATGAAATTTCTTCAGTTTCAATTTGCTCGCAAATGAAAAAGTTAGGCATTGAAAATACAGATATATTTACACATAAAATCAACATTACCCAAAACAGGGGCATCCATTAAGAGGCTAAAGGCATCCAAGTAATTTGTAGGCTAATACTAAAGTTTGCCGCTAACCTAAATACTCAAAATGTTGGCTATTACTTGTTAATATCATAGATCTGTATAATCATTGATTTTACAAACCACAAAGGTCACAGACCGGTTATTATTTTAAACAGGGTGGATGCCGGGGAACAACTCCGGCGTGTGGTTTTTGTGTTAAACGCCATTTCTGTCGTCTGCTGAATAAAAAACTCCGGGGTCCTTTTGTGATAAAATCGTTCTGTTTACCACAAGGGCGCTGATTGGGCTTAATCATTTCAAGTGAGGGATAGTCTAAGTGTTATATAAAAAAATTTACAAAACCATGCAACAAAATTTTAATTTGAAAAATCTTGACACCGCAATTATTTTTCAAATGCGTCAGGGTCTTCTTTAAACTAGGACATCCAGACACCCATTATGGACTGTACAACAGGAATCATTCAGAAAGTTATAGTAGGGATGCGATGGGCAGGATATAGGATTGACGATCAACAAAGATGTAGGTCTTTTGATGTTATATTTGCCAGTTGTGAAGGATCCTTTTGTTCCCAAAAACTCCGGTGCGCCCGCCCATCTGCACAAGTCTTCAATAGTATACTGTGAGATGAAAACAATAAGCTGCCTTATGCAAGCGTGTAAGGGGTGGCTTTAAAACTCAACTGCCGGTTTGAGCTTAATTACAAAAACTGTCAGAATGACGTACATCCTGTCATTTATGCTGACCGTCCTCCAAAAGGGTGAAGATCGTCTTGGATTGAACTCGGACTATAGGCATATGGTGTCGCCAAACTATTCACACTATTGTTTGAATTCGTGCAATGGTTGGTGCATGTTAATAATATTCTAAAAATCCATATAGCGGAGCCTTTAAGAAAAAAAGTAAGGACTATTTTGACTTTTCCCGAAATACTTCGAGAACAGTTTTCAAAAATGGGCACATTTTCGTGCATAAAATTTCACCTGCGGTCTTCGCTAGTTCCAGGAGCCCTTTCCCCTAAGACAAGCAGGGGGTCTCCCGCATCGTGATTTTTAAAAGTGGCAAAAATGGCCATTAGGGCGGGATATGGAAGGTCATGTTTTTAGACTTCTGACTGTCTGTTTCAGACAATCTTTCGAAAAGAATACAGCAATATCCACATCCCATTAAACACTTCAGCACTCTCGTTAGGCATAAGGGGGAGGGTCATGTGGACCGCCCCATCCCTCTGAAATCCAATTACTTGACGTTGTGTTTTTTACCAAAAACTCTGGTCAATGAGGAGATTGACAATCAACACGAACCCACATAACAAGAAAAACAATATTGAAAATTGTGTCTGTACCGGTTCAAAATGGCGGTCCAAAAAACCGCTTTTTAGGATGGCACAAAATTTCTCCCACCGAAAATTGAAAAAAAACCACTTTCCAGAGGGGTTTATTTAATTCAAAATGATGGCTCCATCGTAGGAGGAACAAAAATCCATTTACAATGGGATGAAATAAAAATTTTAAACACGTACGCCAGTAATGACTCAAGAGGAAAATAAATTTTGAATATCGCCACCATAATGCGTATTTATCCTAATAGCATAAATAAGCAACCATGGCTAGCCTTATTTGATGTTTTTTCCACCAAAAAATTGCGCCAAAAACTGATTTAATGGCAATTCCCAATTACATGACACTCCTGGGCCAAAAAATTAATTTAGCGTTAAACATGGCGCGCGGAAACACAAAATCTTGGGTCGACATGGAATCCCCCTTTTAAACACTTATGATTGAGTAGGGCGAATACCTTTCTCCTTCTAAACAGTCGAAGAATAACAGTCATTAGCTGTCTTCGGTCTTGCTCACGGCTTCCCATTCGCTTTTTCTTCGTCACCTGTTTACCTTTGATCATCGTGCGTTTCTGTCTGTTGCCTTAAGTTTAACTACGCGATGCGCGGTATGTCTCATATGGGCATGACTGTTGACACGGTTTATGCCTTGCCCATATAAGCACGTTGACCACTATGATACCTGGGTGTGTGGGTTATTTTTCGAGAATTAGGTGACCAAATTACGTCCCTTGATAACCACCACACCCAATATGCCAAGGACGGAGATTTCGTGTGTTTCGTGGATACAGGTGAGATTAATGAAATACAGGTAAATATTAACCTTTCAGAGTGCTTCCTATCAGCTTAGATCTAATATATCTCAAGGAAATTGGCGCGAAAGGCTGTTTCCATTATTTAGAAAGATCCGTGAGGTATTCACTCACACCATGTCAGTTTCGGGGAAGCTGTTATCATCTTATGGGACCTTGTTTGGGGAGAGAAAACAAAAAAAAAGATATGACACAGATTTTTGCTACTTGTGTTGTTTTGATGATGAACATAATTCTTAAGGTATACTGAAGAAATGTGATGAGTTCATTGTGCATCCTCGAGCATGTAACAGTTTTATTATTTTAGAAGGTTGGGAGAACATTAAGCGGAGTACACGACGAACATCAGGTGCGTGAATTTCCTACATGTCTTGATTATATTTCATAACAAGAGACTTGCCTGCTGGAGAGCAGTACACTTAATTACGAAAAGTGAAGGGATTCCATGGTAAAACTATGCAGAACAATTATAACAAGACAACACCGACGTCACCGTCGTAAGGGACATAAAAGCACTTTGAACGTTCTGACGTAAATTATGTTATGCTATGCTAAATGTTCGAGTTAGGATTTTGATATTTGCCCATTCAATTTATTTCCGTTTTAGATTTTTATTTTAGATTGCCTTCTTTCCAGGCTCACATATTGTAAAGTTCCTAGTGAGGCATATGTTGTCAATAATGTTTGAAGGGTCATTGGTGTGTACCTCCAATTTTGTACTTTTTTAAATATCGGCATGCATTATTCCCCCGATTTGTACAGAGAACTAATGTTGCGGATCAGCTCGGTAAATCTTAATGATGACCAAACGCATTAATGCGAGTCGCAAGACGTGGCTTTAAGGACAGGGCCAGATATATGTTATAGATATTTGTTTATATAAGCCATGATC
>JAMKCH010087476.1:6040-21224 GCA_023653785.1 Ophioderma brevispina | reverse complement strand
AAGAAGCATGACAGACATAATGGAGGATCGGAGCAGTGATAGTTTAGAGTGGTATTATATGGGAAGGGCGCACAAGGTTCACAAGAAAAACTGGTACATTCACTGCGAAACGCTACATTGACGCTACATTTTCAAACTTGTAGTTCTTCCACCAATAAGGGAAAACGGATACCTTGTCTTCATCAAGACAATGCCAGACCACATAAAGCAAGAATAATTACTGACCCTTTGGTTGATAACTCAAGTGGCCAGCCAGGTCACCAGATCTTTCACCCAATGAACATCTTTGGGATGAACTTGTGCATGATGGAAACGTTCATGGAAACATTCATGAATTTCCACCAGCAACTTTTCTAGAGCTAAAAGGAAGCTCAGGGAAGAGTGGTGAGAATTCCCAGCTAAGTGTTATCGAAGAAGCTTCTATGCAGGAATGGACTGATGCACAAAAAAGGCGTGGCAGCAGACATACAATATATTAAAGGAAATATGTCAAGATTTTTGTCAAGCTCAGTTTGACTTACATTCATAAAATATATGTACATAAATCACAAATCCCGAAAAATAAATTAAAATTTGATGTAAAATTACCAAATAGAGGCATTTTTAATTTTTGCTTTTTTGATATACGAAGAAAACGGGCGGATTTTTTCGCCACGGGATTCAGTGAATCAAAAGCCCCAATTTTCTCCTCGTGACGTCAAAGTGATGACCAAACAAAACATCGTGTTGACTCGAATGTTCTTGATGACACTGTGTAATATTGATGGATTAATGAAATAATAATAAAATAGAAAAATAAGTACAGAATGACATATTTGTTTCATTTCGTTGTCTTTTAATTATTATTAAGTTGGCAACACTGCGATATGGATGGGTCACAACGACGTCAAAATTATGGATGGTCATCACTTGGACGTCACCATTTGCCTGCGTTGTGGATTTGTCGGAATCGTTTTCGAGTAAGATATTGGGCGGAAAATTGAAAAGGGCAAAATACTAACAAATGTGGGACAACTTTCAACTTATTTGATTTATATGTAATCTATGTTACTTAAGCATTTACCTCCATACCAATTTCAAAAATTCAGAATCATGACATTTCCTTTAAAGGCTTGACTTAGAGATTTCGAAATTAAACATGCATTCTAGAACTAAAGATAGTCACCCAAAATTCTTAATTCCAAAGTTAGAGATGAATCGGGAGATTTTTCGTTTTCAAGCAGTAAACATTATGCACAAGCGTAACAGTGCTGCTAGACAAATAACATGGGATACTTTTCAACAGAGGATCATTTGAAAATTTGACCCATGTACAAACTTGGCCTTGGTTCCCCTCCCTAAGCACCATTTGCTGTTCACTTAAGATTATGGTTCATGGGTCCTGCAGTTACCTAACATATTTAATTACTCAAAACCTTTGTACTTGAGAGTGTTACAAATGTCGGCTAGCTCCTGGGCTAATAGGTTTCCTATCGCTCTGTTAATTTTACACAGCCGTGTTTCCTATTCTCTATAATTATTTTAGACCAATCTTTATTGGGTATATTTATTGCTCGAAACAATATAAAACGAAGGAAATAGAAGTTGATGAGTTTAAATATTTTAAAAAGAAAGTGAAAATTAAAGTGTTCTTTTTTATAGAGTGACAAACATAATATATTATATAACAATCTTTTTAACTGCACCTTAAAATAATCACAGCATCCAAGGTTAAAACAAATAAGCATGGTAAAGGTTTTGGTTCTGCATGTTTTGGGGAAAATTCTCAACATTGGGCCTCTTAATTTCGTTGTCTCTCATTTTTTTCCAAATAGTTCATGTTTTCACAATATCTACCCCCAAAAAGCTTTGTATTCACTAAGTAGCCAAAATTTGCTGTATATTGGTAGGGTTCCTTTGGAACACACTATGTAATTTGCGAAGTTCTTTTACAGTTTATAGTTTTAATGTCTCCATATGGTTTTAGTGAAGAGAATCATGAAGAAGAAGGAAAAAGAAGATCACGAAGAAGATCATTCAAACAGGAATTTGATATAAATACGATGCGTCCCGAAAAGTGATGTGCTGCACACGTTTAAAATAAAAGCGTTATATTTTTCCGATACAGAAAGAAAAAAAGAACATCCATTGAAAACTTGACCCCATCCTCAAAATTCCAAACTTTGACTGCAGACACAAACTTCGATACAAAAATATAATCACAAGAATTAAAAAATATTTAACCTTTAACCGTACCTTGAACTTAAATATAAAAAATTAAAAAAACAAGGCTTGATGCCCAAAATTTCAAAGTATGATATAAACATGATAAATAGACTATAGTTTCGTTATTAAGCGGTATACAATAACTTAGAAGCTAGTAGTGCATTTAGTCATATTTTATTAATTATTATTATTAGAAATTATATTTTACTTCCCCATGGTTTTCATATATAACGTTCTGGGGGAATTACTCTATTATTTCATAGACTCGTATAGAGGACTATATTCAAATGTGGTGTAGCCTGTAGTCTTCAACAAACCTATCAATTTGGTTTGTATAATCTGAATTTGTATTTTGGGATTATTCTTCCTCAAGTTGAATGATGAAAAAGTTGGCTTAAGCTGGTAATTTAATAGCTTACGGGTGTTAAGTCTACCCCCGAGTAGACGTAGTTTTGTGCGTAAACATTTGGTCGGATTAGTTCACAAGTGCATTACGTGTCAGTTTTGGGAACGCGTGGAACCATAGTTGTGTACTAAGTCGCAACGAGTATCGCGTAGACCCAGTCATACCTTTTAGTGTCAGGTAGCTCCAGTTACGGTTTAGGAACGCAGTAGAACTTTACGTAGTGAAGTTACGCATTACTTAGTATGAAGGTAAGCTACCAGTGTCGTAAGTACGGGTTGGGGAACGGACCCAGGTTTCAATACCGATAGATGTTACTTAGTTAGCAAGTCTTTCTTTCCACAAACGGCGCTCTCTTAAACCTCTTTAGAGACTGTTTCATACAAGAGGTTGGGACTTGGCTTTTAAGAAACTCTCTATGGATTTAGCGGTTGGCAGCAGGTATCTGTCCAGACATGGGGTGCTTCACATTGGATATTGGCAGCTCGCTCTTGCAATGCTCGCTACACTACGACAGATGTCTAGTGGACAATTAATGCTAGGATGACAAGTTTTCCGTAGGTGTTGGACGGAGGACATCCTGTGATTAAGCCGGGCAGTTGGCATTTAACGCTGGATGCAAGCTTATTGGCATGGGTTGATCTTTCCCTCAGGGCAGGCATACTATGCCACCAAGTAGTAGGCACAGGGCAAGTGCCGTCGATCTAGGGTAGGGTATGTGGGCGAGCACCCCATCTTGTGCCAGTGAGTTTGTTCGTGATGTTATTGCGTGAACATACTTTACTCTTCGTCTTCATTGTAGGTCTTATAAGAGAGTGCAGTCAAGTTAAACTTCCTAGGTAGACATGGTTCTCACAGTGCTCCAGGGGAATTCCAGACCAGGTAAACTTAAGCTTGACGTTTGGCTTTAACGGTTGCGTCGATGGAAAGCACACACTGTGTCTTGGATGGATTTCAAGTAGGTGGGTTTCCTCATAATAAGGAGAGGGTTATCCAAAGCTTTGGAGAAGTCTCTCTTCAACAACTGTGAAGTCGGATCTTGTGCGCGAATTCCAAGATCGTCTGCATAAATAAACGACAGGTTCCTGCACTTCCAGGTTGGCGTTGGTATATAGTTGAACAGGAGAGTGTGCAAGCAACCACTCCCTTGTTGGTAGACCATTCTTGAGCCTACGCCATCGGCTCTTTGTCCTAGATGAACAAAGACATCCTGTTTGCAGCAATCCTCGGATAAGCTCACTCAAGCGGATATCCTTGGTAATTTCCAGGATCTTATGGAGTAGGCATCTGTGATTAACAGTGTCGTATGCTGCTGATAGGTCGACGAACACAGCTCCGGTTACCATACCCTTCTCGAAACCATCCTCAATGTGTTGAGCTAGGTTGAGTACTTGGCTTGTTGTTGATTTGCCTGGCCGGAAACCTGCTTGTTCTGGTATGAGGTGTTCGTCTATCACAGGTGCGATACGATTGAGCAGGAGGCGTTCAAAGAGCTTGTAGGTATGGCTAAGGAGTGATATAGGTCTGTAGCTCTTGGGATTGGATGGATCTTTCCCATGCTTTAGGAGTGCCATAACATGTGCTTTCCTCCAGATCTTTGGGAACCTGTGGGAAATAAGGCAGCAATTGTAGAGCTCAAGAAGCCATTCCTTTGCTACTGGGCCAAGATTTTTTAGTTGCTCAGTAGAGATGTTGTCAAAGCCTACTGCTTTTCCTGTTTGGAGTTTAGCAATACCGGATTTCAATTCGTCCATGTTGAAGGGGCGAGTGAAACCAGGGTCACCACTATACCTTTTATGGTCTAGTTTGATCTTCTTGGGTTTCTTGCTGCACTTGCCATTTAAAAGCAGTTGGTGGGCAACTTGGTATATTGAGGAGAGCTTTGAAAAGCGTCTAAAGCAGGCGTCATCTTGGTGGATCTTACTGCAGCATATGACACCGTGTGGCACCAGGGCTTGATACTCAAGCTTCTCAGGACCATCCCGGATCGTCACCTTGTACAATTCATATGTAACACGCTTGCAAACCGTAGCTTTGCGCTTAAGACCAATGATGGGCAAAGCAGGCGACTGCGTCGTGTGAGGAACGGAGTCCTACAGGGATCAGTACTGGCTCCCATGCTGTTCAACTTGTATATCAGCGATTTACCTCAAACATCTAGAAAATATGGCTACGCCGACGACCTTGCTCTTCTTCACTCGGACAGAAGCTGGACTGAAGTAGAAAGTACACTTACTTCAGATATGGCCCTACTTGCAGCATACCTGGAGACGCAAGCTGAGTGAAGTCAAGACCATCTTAACACCAAAGTGGCTCATCGCCAGCTTCAAATCAACCTCAAAGGAGCGCCTCTGCCATACAATCCTACACCAACCTATCTGGGAGTGAAGCTTGCATGATCAGCAGGTTATTTATCGGCAGCATCTCGAGTCAGTATGTGCAAAAGTATCTTCGAGGAATAACCTCCTGTGCCGCCTTGCTGGATCTTCATGCAATCCTAGCTCATCCACTCTACGAACCACCGTCCTGGTTCTGGTCTACAGCACTGCTGAGTATGCCGCCCCAGCACGGTGCAATAGCCTCACACAAAGAAGCTGGACAGTACTCAACGAGACCATGAGAACCATTACTGACTGCCTTCGTCCCATTCCATCTGTTTCTATCAGTGCTTTCAGGCATTGCACCTGCAGTGCTTCGGAGAGAACATCACACACATAAACTCGTGAACAAGGCTTTGTTGCATAACACCGCCAAAGAATCTCACCAGCTCGGCAGACAGAGACTGCGCTCTCGTCGACCTTCCTGTCGACACACTGCTAAACTCTCCAGCTCTCCATTCAACATCTTACAGACAGCCTGGCTAGACACTCTGGCCAAGACCAGACCAATTCACTATCACACCTATGACAGAACCCCCACCTGGTAGCAATCTTCCACGTTAGGAATGGGTTACCTTGAACAGGAGTCGGTCGTTTCAACATCAATATGCACCGATGGGGGCTGCGACCATCTCCAGCCTGCCAATATGGCTCTCCATCACAGACTGCGGATCACATTCTGAATGAGTGCCCAACCTTTCATCCAAACCCCACACAATAAACAGTGAGCTGGCTCCACCAACTTCAACACGTTTAGCTGCTGCCTCATACGAAAGAAGAAGACTCATTTTGATATTCTAAAGATGCTTTAAACGTTATGGCTTTTAGTCCCAAACAGATTTTTAGCTCTCTGTAGAAACTTACTTTAATATAAAACATTTTCAACATAATTTACATTTATGGTTTTTCATCAACCTGTCTAATAACCATGTGCACATGGATACCTCATTTACTTTTTAGTCTACAGAACGGAGTCAGGACACGGAGAAACGGTATGAATTCCACACGGTTATTCGTGCTCTGTGCAGTCTGAAATACGGCAGTGTTGTATTGACTATAGCCTGTCTTGGAATCACAGGGGGCAAAATGAGAACATACGACTTTTGGTACATGCAATCCCTTGGTAGGTAAAAGTCATTATATGAATAATAATAATATGCATGCACAGAAACCTAAATTGGTCAGCATGACTAACTTTAAGTTAGTCCATATGGTGCTCGTTTTGACTAACGTAGAGCTAGTCAAACAGGCATGAATAACATATGTGACTAGCATTACCTAGTCCTGCATGCAGGACTAACTTGCATGACTAACATCAACATTAGTCATGCACGCTTGACTAACCAGCTTGACTAGCTTGGAGGTTAGTTATGCATGCATGACTAACGTAGGCTAGTTGCATGACTAGTTTATGACTAACTTTAAGTTAGTCCAGATGGTGCCCATTTTGACTAACATAATGTTAGTCATGCAATTCAAAGCTAGTCATGCAGGTTTGACTAGCATGGTCAAACTAGTCAAGCTGTTATGACTAACATGCATGACTAACAAGCTGGAAGAGATGGCGATTATGGAACAAGTTAGTTAATCCATATGATGAACAAACTAGTCATGCACCTCATTACACGTTAGTCATACAGGCCTGACTAGTTTAGCAACGTATAAGCTAGCAATGCAGTCTTGACTAGCTTCACAGGTGGGCTTGACTAACGTCATGTTAGTCAGTCCTGCATGACTAGCCTCTCTGACTAGTTTAAAGTTAGTCATGCAACTGCATGACTAGTTTGTGTTTTCAGTGTGGCATGTAAAATAACATTTACACAATGAAAACAACGACCACAGTTATCAATGCAGACAAGGATGTAGCCCGGGGACGAAGCGTAGGTGATCTTTCAGTTCATTTGATGGGGGGTAGAGGGACATCGGCTGGCTAGAAACTGACCTTCTTTGGGAATTTTTGAAAGTTTTTATCGGGAAACAAGTGTCCCTGTCCGGACCCTATGTAGCTCAAAATATCTCGCACCACTGTGGTCCCAGGTTCGGACCTCGGTCGAGCCTGCAATTCCATGCGCGTTTGATTTCCAGACCATCCTCGGCCTCACAGGTTTTCTTCGGGTATTCCGGTTTCCTCCTGCTGGATTTTCTTCCATGATCGTATTTTCCGACCAAATTCCATGTTGAAATGAGTACAGTGTTGAATATGATTGAATGACTGTATAGATTTAGCATTTTTTTATTTAATTTCGTATTTGCTCCAATACAAATTCAGCCTATGCTTTATATTGATACTTTAAAGCAATGCAAATTCGCCTTTGTTTTCTGTAGCCAAATTCTAAATAAGAAATCAATTATGCGATGCCAATTTAGGATGTATATTCTAATATATCGGTATTGACTGACTGCTAACTGGCGACGGTGACGTCACTGCAGTCATTCATTTTATACCTGTCATGCTTTCTGGCAGATGTTGTAAAAAACATGGTCAGTTCCTCAGATATCATTATCTTTGGTATTACTCTGCAGACATGATCTGTCAGGTACAAGATTGATATAAAATTGATTCTTTGAGTCCAATACACAAATTTATTGGTCGAGCTATGAGTTTTAAAAAAACATTGTGGGAAGCGTACGTAGCCGAGTACAATATTTTTAAAACTCATAGCGAGACCAATATCTTTGTGTATCGTGCGAAAGAATCCATTCAATTTTATCACTATTATGCTTTGAAAAATCTGACTTGAATATAAAGAAAAGAACCGTAACTCAGTCATGGACTGAAAAAGACTTGCCTTCCAAATTACCTTGTCAGTATTCTCTCCTTTTGGACTTTAAATACTGTCAAAAGCTCACGATGCTTGGCCTAGTATTTCTCCGCGTTGCAGCACTGTATTTACCTTTTAATAATTCTTAGTCTTGGCCGCCATGATTTCGCTTCGTTTGTTGTTTTGGTTGCCGAATCGATTGATTTGACGTATTAGTCTCGACTACATCTTGCAACCGCTACATACGACGTCTACACGTTATGGCGATCATTGTGAAACCCGGTAGACAACGCTCTTTTAATCTGATGCAGATACAGTCATGTTCGGGTGAAAGTGGACGCCAATATCAAAGCATAATAATGAGTAAAGGTTGGTGATCCGAATTTCATGTGATGATTTTTCCCTCATATGGAAGTATATAACCAAAGCATTTGATTAGAAGTTTTGTAATAAAATTGGATTGATTCAGCCCAAATTTATTGGTCGAGCTATGAGTTGCAAAAATATTGGGCGAGACGCAGTCGAGCTAAATATTTTATAACTCATAGCGAGACCAATAAATATTGGGCACAACTCATCCAATTTTATCATTATCATGCGTAGGATCCGATATTATCGCGTATCGGACGCCTCAAAGCATGATGAGTTAAATCGGTATAGCCGTTTGGATAGTAGAATCAAACGTGTGTTAAATAGGCCCATATGACACTGTATGTGAGGGTGTGTGTGTGTGTGTGTTAATTAATGTGGTCGACCACATTTGGTGACGTTTTTGTTCATAATCATCAAAAGAAAACATTTCCTGGGTCTTAAATCTCACTGAGATTTCGTCTGATGCCAATATCTCAATTTTGATGGAGGAAATTGTGAGAACGAGGTCGATGGGTCCCCACCTTTAATATCGCTTATGTATGTAGCAGTTATAGGGGAACATGCAATGAAATTAGATTTATCATTAAAAAAACGGAAATTAAGTGCATTCTAAACATTGATTTTTGTCTTGGCCCTGCTTGCTCAGAGCAAGACTAAGCAATCACTGTTTCTGGATGTCTGGAAGGAAGAGCTAAGACGTCTGGAAGAGCTCAATTTTGATACTAAAAATTCAAATCTGACCTTGAAATAACGGAAATAGGCGCGTTTGAAGAACAAAGAAATTACCATTAGAGAACATTTAGTGTATTAGTGTATCGTTCCCTCAAACTAGGCAAAAAATTGTGTTCATTTTGGGGCGCGCTATATATAGTCGATTATTACAATGCGATGTTCGTTACGGTCATGGTTGCACGATAACGTATCGTAACTACATGAAATGAGGTTATTCTATACGGGTGGACAGTGGAACCATAAATTTCGGTAGAATGCGCGGACTTTCGTATTTTTCCGTAGCCATTTTGTGGGGTAAATGGACAAGAAACTAAAGGCGCTAAGTGTCAACCCCCTGCTTGCACTGAAAAATAAGTTCGAGTTTGAGACATTCTCTAATCATAACTACTTATTTTTTTCAGGTGGCTCATACACATTAATGGCCTTGGGCGGGTTTTTAACTCAAATCTCGATGATACTCGCCTTCTTCTGCCTTCCTGTTCTCAACCAGAAATATGGACACATTCCATTTTTAGTATTGGCATGTATGGGAACCTTTGTTGGATGTGCGATATCAGCTTACGCCAAGCAAGCAGAGTGGATGTTGATTCCAGTTTTCTTAAGAGGTAAGCAGAGGTGGTTATTATGAGGATAACAATTTCACTAAATTTGAATTTGATTGTTTTGGTGGTTTATAAGACAAACAAAATATTAAAGAACGCCTGCTAACACTTGCCTGCTGACTTTTCGAACGTTTAACGGTACTAAAGAAGTAGGCCTATTACCTCTAGATACTATTTTTAGAGAAAATATTAAGGGGCGAATTCAATGACAATACTCAACTGGCGGGCGTTTTCCGGTTCTGCCCGGTTCCGCGCGGTTCAATTAATTCATAGAGTTTGCTGAATTACTTAATCGGATTAAAGGATTCAGAAGATTGAGCGGGTTAAATGAACCGCCTGCAACCGGGCAGAACCGGAAAATGCCCGCCGGTTGAGTATTGATTTGGTCCCTAATATTGTTTCGACATAAATTACTTTTGTTTTTAAAAGTAAATATTAATACATTGATTTATTATTTCGTCATAATTATAACAGATATTTATGATTGTTTACACGTGCTAATCACTATTGTCTTTATTTTTAAATACAATGCGAACATATGACCTTGCTAAAGAGTCTGCACGAAATATTTTGATGGTTTCTAGGCAATGCATTGACCTGCTGATTCCAAATCTTGATTATGCATCTTTTGCATCCTTTAGCATTTTGAGGGGGTAAATTAACAGGGTCAGACTTGTAAACGCTTCATACTGGATTTAAAAGTGTATAGACATGTTCATCTGGTTCTAAGGATTAAAACATGTACAGTTTGCTATCTAGGATAATTACTTTTAACACAGTAAACTGAAAAATGTTTCAAGGTCACCCTGGGGTAAAAAAATATAACGCACAGATTTCTCTTCAAATGGGCTCATATTCTTCATGCTTATAGGTAGTAATGTAAAATGTTTGACATTTGGAGATAAAAATTATGGGGGAAATAGTGTTAAGGCTCTCAGGGTCTACGGGGGATCAACACTCTGGTTAGATATCTTTGAGCTGGTTAACATAAAGCAAATGTGTATTCCTTTTAAATCAATTTGAAATCAATTTGAAACAAATCGGATCAATATAAATGTTTACTCCAATACCTTTTTTATACTTTTTTTTAATCCTTAATCCTTAAAACCAGATGAAAATGTCTACATACCTTTTAACCCCGTGTGAAACATTTACAAAATAAATTATATCCCCTGTTAATTTACCCCCCCCCCCCCTTCCCTATCTGAAAATGCTCAAGGATGCAAAAGGTGCATCATCAAGATTTGGAATCAGCAGGTCAATCATTCAATGTTGCCTAGAAATTACAAAAAATATTTTGTTTCGTGCAGACTCTTTTGCATGGTCATTATGCAAGGTCTATGGTTCTAATTTACCTCCTTCCTTATCTAAAAATGCTCAAGTTGCGTAATCGAGATTTGGAATTAGCAGGTCAATGTTGACTAGAAACCATCAACACATTTTGTCCAGACTCTTTTGCCGGGTCATATGGACCTACTGTAGGACTACATTCAGTGCATGTAATTTACAGAAATGATAAGACTATTGCTATTGCTGACGAGAGTGAACTATTTTTTGGGGAAAAAAGGTACACCATAGTATGTGCTGATCATAAAGACAATGTTCGCACTTTACTGGCCATAATGAATATCAAAAGGTTATTAATGTATTTAGTATTTTCAATAGTCAACCAACTTCCTCAAGATTGTATATATTACAAAATTTGTACTTTCCTTTTTGATGAAGCATATCTTTTGTTCTACAGAGCGGATTGGAATAAAATAACAGCAAATAAAAGCTTATCCATTCGGCTTTAAGAGCATACCAAACAAAGACCCATGCGTACTTTAATTTTTATCAAAATGAATTTGGACAGCCTGTACTATGGGTTGGTCCTTTGCCTAACTCTAGTAAATTTGAAAAAAAAAATAATATAGTATGCACTTCCACCCAAGCCAAACAACATTCTACCGATCAGTAGATAAAACCGAATTTTCTCGGGGCAATGGTTAATATTGTAGCTTTCTGTAATTTTGAAAGCATCCTTTACTTCGAGGTAAACTATGCTTTCGAGATCACCTTGAGCCTGTAATTTGAACCTGAGACGAATATACCTAACAGTGATCGGAAGCAAAGCTGTAGTCCATTGTTAACAGCTCGAGCGTATCGAACCAAGTCTGTTTCGGCTTGCAATGACTTAGCCGCACGATGGCGCTGTGAGCACCTTAACTTTTCTATGGGCGAGGTATCCTGCGAATCAGGCATTTTACCCAATTTTGTGCTTCAATTCATGACCTAACGTGAATATAATTGTTCTTAGGACCGGCTCACATTAACACTTTATGGGTTTGGCCAGGTCATCACTTCATTTTCATAAGACTTAAGTCAAAATTAAAATAAAATGTCCAATTAGATCCTATTCTGTTAAAAATAAAAGTTTGAAAAATAAACAAATTTTTTTTCAATTTTTGTGATATTGAAAGTAGAAAATACACATTTTAGTTAACTCAGTATATTTTGAAGATATCCAAGAATGTCATTAATACATTGAAATTGGAGCAAATTCTACCTATAGTCGACAAATGAGTGTACAAAATTGGGGTCATTTTAAGTTTTCCATGAATTATATGCAAAGGTCATTGAGTACTAAACTGTGTTCAAGGCGTTTTGACAAATATCTCGAATCTTGGGGTTATACATTGAAATGTATTGAATAACGATTACTGCTTCTCGACCAGTCGAGGGAATCGTTGAATGATAATATCGTACCAGACACTGCACGCTGCAAACAATCCATTGATTACTTGCTTCGAATCTCTGTTAGGTATATTCGTCTCATGCTCTTCATGACAGTCACTATTTGTATAGACCGTATTCAATAGCCAGCCATGTTGGTGGGCAAGATGGACGCATTCCAGTACTACAATACATTCACCTGTCAATGATCCCTGTGCAATCGCTAAACATGGATCGATTGATAGCTTAAAGGTCCATGGCCCGATCGCTAATAGCCTCGTCCCCAGAAGCCCCAGATTTTACCGGAGTGGTCCACATTTTGGTATCAGAAGAAAGCTGCTATTTTTCTCATTTACCCTGTGAAATCTTAGAGCCAAAGGATGTTTGGTTTGGATGTTATGATCGAAAATGTGCCCTATTTTGGTCGACCAATATTAATTCTACACAGTACTCTATGGGGCTTACAAAATCACGTTTTTAGCTCTCGTATGAAAACGGATTGAAATATCGGCGCGAAACTTTACAGGTGGGGTTTTGGAGTGAAGGCCTATCTATCAAGATGAAAACTTCATATCCTTAAATCGGGCCATCCCCCCTTTAATGTATTGTAGTCCTGGAATGTATGCATCTTGTCCACCAACATGTCTGGTGGCTGACGTCATATTGAAGTAACGGTCTATAGCCTCCCGGTTTGCTTTTTCCGTCAGAGGTGACCATTGCAATCTTCACACAAGCATCTGGAGCGTTTCTAGCCAATGCTGTAGATCCACAACACCTAGCAACACTGCAGTCACTGATGTCAACGGTAACTTATGGTATAGGAAGAGGAATTGGCAGCATACTGGGCGGTGGGATTATCCAAGGACTATCTGCCGCAATGTCATACTTTATATTTGGTATTGCCTCACTTGTTGTGGCACTCATATTGGTAATAGCACAAGTTGTCCACAAATACACAGAACTCCCAACTAGTTAAGTGCAGTAGTTACAAAACAGACAGTGATTTTCATCACTGGTATTAGGGGACTTGGCTCTTGTACTTGCCTGTGTTGGTTAAACACCATAAATCATTTAACCATAAAAGCAACGAAGATTTAAATTCAGATGCTATAGATGAGGTGACATAAATGTTTACAACAGTGGCGTACCGACAGGGGGGCCCCTCTGGCTCGAAAAAGCGGGATTTTTGTGCATTTTTATCCTTCTTTTTCGGGGATTTTCAACCAATTTCAAAAAAATTAAAGTGAATTTGGCAATTTTAGTGCATTTTGGTGCATTTTGTCAATTTCAGACTTAATTGAAGCAAATCATCGGGACGATTTACGAATTTTTCCCCCCTCTGGCGGGACGACTTGGAAATTTGCCCCCTCTGGAACAACTGCCTCGGTTCGCCACTGGTTTACAAACACAAGTTAGCACCTGGTCTACTGACATGTTAGAGGGCAGGGCCGTACGCAGGATTTATTTTTTTGGGGGGGGGGGGTGCGGGACTTCGAAAAAGTGGACCTTTTTAAAGAAAAAGTGGACCTTTTTTGCTAAAAGTGGACCTAACCCCCCTAAAATGATCTTTTTTCAGACTTTTTGAACATTTCATCACCAAAAAGTGGACTTTCTTGTCAAAACATAGCTAAATGTTGGACCTTTTTATCAAAAAAAATCAGCATAAAGTGTACCTTTTTCCCCTTTTGTGGGATTTGGGGGTGCGACCGCAAAATAGAAAACCTCTAAAATAGAATTTGGAAATCTGTTTATATCGTGTTTTAAATACACTTGCGCGATGCCGTGCTAACGTGCTATTTTATACACCTAAACCACATGCCATGCAGCATGCTCCGGACAAACTTCCAAATGTCCCCCTTTGCTTATTATAAAAGAATTCATGTAGACTTAACATTATCTATTAGTTATCATAATTATGATAAAGTCACAATGTTAGTGGCACATACAACGTTTATTTGCAGTCATCGACACTATTAAAAACACCATCTTTAATGGTCACCACAGTAAAAATATATATTTTGGGGTTTACACCACCTTAAGACACCGTTTCGCAAAATACTAAAATGCGAAACGGTTTCTTTTCGCTTCATTTAGTTTCGTTTCGCAATATACAGTAAGGGACCAAATCAAAACTCAACCAGCGGGCATTTTCCGGTTCTGCCCGGTTCCAGGCGGTTCGTTTAATCCGCTCAATCTTCTGAATCCTTTAATCCGATTAAGTATTTCAGCAAACTCAATGAATTAATTGAACCGCGCGGAACCGGGCAAAACCGGAAAACGCCCGCCATTTGAGTATTGAATTCTTCCCTAAGCCAATTAAAGGTGCAATAAACGGTCTCATTTTGATGTTGGTCTCAATTTATATTTCGATGTCAAATCAAGAGGGCATTACCAAATTATCAGACGTATGTCTGTATATTAAAATTGGTCTACTTTTGAAGGTCCAAAAATTGAACTTCTGTCAACGGTTTTGGTTAGAGGGAGCAATATTTGGGGCAATAAATTGAATATGTTATGTGTTGAAGTCTTTTTCAGGGCCGAAAGGCTTGTGTTGTGTTTTGGTGGAGGAAAAGGGTGGATTTTTGGATGATTTCTGAGGCAAGTTATTTCAAGAAATGAAGCACATCTAGAGACTTGCCAATCCGGAATATTCCATGTTCCTAAATGGGGGGTATCATATTGAGGAAATGTATAATGAGTGTGCTTGGAGAGAGTTGGAGCTAGTTGGTGAATAATGTAAAAAATATTGGAAATCCGAAGGCATCTGGGATGATTTATAACAGGGAACATTTAAGATGTGTTACTGAAGAAGGATATAAAAAAATAAGTTATATTCGCATGTGTTAACATGCGAATATATTGTGCTTGTGCTGTTTAGTTTTCGTCTCCTTATATTCGCATGTGTTAACATGCGAATATATTGTGCTTGTGCTGTTTAGTTATATCATGCGGTGCAGCCGCATGATATACTGTCTTCTCTCGATTTCTTTCTTCTTTCTTTCTTTCTTTGTACCT
>JAMKCH010087474.1:4648-28131 GCA_023653785.1 Ophioderma brevispina | reverse complement strand
ATGCCAAACGCTAAGCAGCGCTGTACTTTTCGAGCGCCATAGGGAATGGTTCCATACATCAGTTGGGGTCCGCCAAGGATGTCTCCTCTCACCAACCGTATTCAACATATATGGGACGTATAATGAGGCTCTGAAAACACCACTCTTGCTCACACTTAAACCATTTGGAGGACCGTAAAATCTCTAATTTTTGATTAGATTCGCTGATGAAATCGACGGATTTGGCCGGGTCTGAGGAAGAGCTTTTTAAGGGGGGGGTGGGGTATGGGGTGACTTTGATAAAAAAATTGTTCCATTACGAAAATGAGAATATGCCCCCAATTGCTTAATTGCGTAGATTGTAATCTCAATGTTTTTATTCGATCGCAATCGGAACATGCGGTTCAGAGTTATGGCTGATCAAAGTGAAGCAGTGTACACGAAATTTGCCAAAACGCATAGTCTCCTTATAACTTTGTCAATTGTTGTGAAAAATGAAATGGGTTAAAATTTAAGATGATTTTAAAAGATATTATTTATTCGCCATTTAACGCATTTATGTTGGCTAAGTCGAAGGTAAATAAATACTTATATTATTTTGTCATTAATTTAAAGTAATTAAATGTAATGGGGTAAGTGATTTTTTATGTATTTAATTGTTTCTCACCTGCCAATATTTAAGAAAAGTATTTTAAAATTAGAGTACAGGACAAGGATTGCACCGATTTTGATTGAGTATTTCATTATAAATGATTATAATCAGTATTAAAAATGAAAAATTTAAAAAAAAATCCATATTTCACATAAAGCGCCCTCAATGTTGTCTAATGTTAGAGGTCTTTAACTCGTTTCGTTAAAAATACGCAAACAACCAAAAAAAAACGAACGTAATAGAGAACGCTATATGCTATGCACATGAAATTTGGCACACCTATTCAGCACATATAGGGCGAGTGAACCATGAAGCCCGATTTTCAAAATGTGTTCCAAATTTCCAAATTACGACATGAAATTATGTGATGGTCGATGACGGTTGCCATGGCACCGGTATCAAAAATCCGGTTCCCATGTTCACTGCGTATTTACCCCCTGCACAGGCCACCCAAGTTCGTCCCAGTAGCGTGTTTAGTTATTTAGTTCCGTCCTTTAGTGTTTAGCCAATCAGAGGCCTAACGTGGTTACCATGCAAAAGAGCAAAAAATTACAGAATTTAAAACTTTGTGACATGGGCTGCAAGAGGATGTGTATGTATATACCACTATTATGAAGATAAGAAAAATCATTCCAAAGTTTCGCTGCTTCAGACCCCATACCCCTCCATTATGAATGCCTGGACGATACTCTACCTGGTATGGCATGGAAATAAACGCTGAAAAAACAACAGCTGATGTCAAACAAAGGACCCCAATCAACACAAGATAACAGTGAAATGGCCATGAACTGAGACTGTTTGTACAAGTTTCAAATACCTTGGAGCAGTCATCAGTGAAGAGGGGTCTAAACCTGAAGTCCTGGCAGAGCGCACTACAACATCAGCCGTAGCCAAGCTGAAACCAATTTGGCAAACAGAACATAACCTGAATCCAAAAGCTGAAGCTCCTGCGTGCTCTTGTGCTCTCCATCTTTCTATACGCTTGCGAGCCATGGACACTCGAGAACTTCAAAGAAGGGTCCAAGCAGTTGAAAGGAGGTGCTTCCGTATGATCCTTGGCATCTCGTATAAAGATCGTATAAGAGGTCCGACACCATTAAACAACACATGGGTGGATTTTGTTTGATCTTCTGACGAACTGTTACGAAAAGAAAACTGAGATGGTATGTGCATGTAACAAATCAAATGTGCTTTCAACATTCATCCTCCAGGAACATAATGGCACAAGGAAGCGTGGCAGACAGAGGAAAAAGTGACAGAAAACATCACAGAATGGACAAAGACGAGCTTTGCAGAGACACAAGCCAATGCACACAACCGTCATAAATGGTCCATGCTGGTGGAGTGCTCAACCAGACAGTGCCCCCACTACCCAGAGGGTTAGGCACCCAGTAAGTCCAGCAGTAGCAACAAATTAACTACGGATAAATATATCGCCACCGGGAACCCTTTCAAGCCATCTCCAGTAAGTGAATATTTATTATCTTTCTCGAGATTGCCATCGCACACAAGTGCTTACAAAAAAACCCCAGCGCCTTGGCCCTAGGGGGATGCATCAAACGGTAAATTTACATATACAATTATTTTTTGTTTTTTGAAATTTTTTTTAACTACATAGTCTCAAGGTAGACAAGGATTAATACTTTTATATAATATGAATGGCTTTGAGTACTCATACAAGATATATTGGCACGAGCTTGAGAAAAAATATTCTGAGTGGCGAATCGAAGACGAGTACAATATTTTTCTAGCGAGTGCAATATCATGTCTTGTATCTACGAAAAAAGTCATTCAATATTATATTATTATTTATAGCCGGCGGACTGATAAGGAAAAGAGAAATACCGGCACCGATGAGAAGTCCAGTTTTTCATCCAACTTCCTTGTCTTCCAATTCAAAAGTTTAACATGTTTTCAAGTTCAACAAGTTCCAACACAAAGCTCAGGTTCAAATATCAACAGTGTTTCCAACACGTTTTTAAATTGAAGAAATCATTCCAATAATCCAATAACTAGGCTATTTACAATTCTTGTGTGAAAGTTAATTGTAGTAATTTATGTTTACGTTGCAGTTTGCAACACCAATGGCGATATTGCTGCTGCACAGGCTGAACCGTCGTGGTGCGACGTGTTTGTTGGACTTACACTATGCGTACTACTCAATATCCCAGGAGCTGCTTCAGATGGTGCATCAGAAGCACCGCTGCCTAGGCTTCCTGTTTGTTCTGAGTGAATTACTTCCTCAATGAAGGCGAGCTGTGAACTAGACGTTCCCATACAAGATCTTGGATCTCAGCATCATCACCAGTGGCATGTCTGGTTCTGGAGGCCTGACTAACTGTTTCTGGCGCTGTTGTTGGCTCTAAGCATTACTTTAGGCCGAGCCTAGGCCTATGCCCCAATGACCGCGAAAGTGCATCGGACATGGCTTGCTTTCTGCTATCATTTAACCTTCCACATAAACTTGCTAGGGCTACCTTCATTTGCATGCCGGAGACCTGGCAATATATCCTTCGGGAAAGTGAAGCCCTCGTTGTCTAGGGTACGGATTCATGTTTAGCACGAATATAATGATTTGTATACCGCATTGACCAGCCCGCTTTTTTTGACAACCCACTCATAAAGTTACCAAGATCCCGGGCCGACGGGCATTCTTGTATCAAGGATATTCTGCGTCTTTAGGTGCAGTTGGTTTTGGCGTTTGACAAGATCCTAAAACCTTCACACTCGGAGTGAAGTTTTGACACATACGTTTTTAAGATGCCACCGGGCACCCATCAGTATTGGTTGCATACATCTCTCGCTGCATCTGCTCGAGAACCCTGATTGTCTTCTCTGGTTGTTGGTACAACTCATCTACCGCTTAGAGCAAACATATTCTCTCTCCATTAGAGTTACATCTACAAAAACGTGATCCCTCTTCATACCACGCAAATTCTCTCTCTGCCTCAACGGCATATATACAACATTAACTCAAACCAAACTTGTGTTGTAGTCCAACTGGCGAGTCTTATCAAATAAAAAACACCCCAGAACGAACAGTGTTTCAATGTCGTTTTCATCGATTGATTGGTGTGTGTCTACATCGCCTTTCCCCGGAATTTTTTTTCATATTCACCAGGGCCGCTTTGAAAGCAACATTTGTGTGTGTGAACCGGTATCCTTGATGAGGTCAATTAATCCGGGGCCACTTCATTGTCTGAAAAATGGACGAGTTTAATCCGTACAATGCCTTCATAGACGCGTTTTTGTATAATCGCCGTCTGCTTTTCGAAGCTCCGCTAGAAATTATTTCCAACACTTTTGGAAAGATCGATCTTGTCAAGAGATTCAAACATTCATGCTGCTTCTTTTCCCGTAGGTATGCTCTAAGATATTCACTGCTTTTTTCGTTGCCTGATAGTGTTTTCAGAATCTTTATTCTTCAAAGCGTCATTAATTCTTCATCGTGAGACTTGCAAATCTCGCGGGCCTGGATGAAGCCATTATTGTTTTCAAAGTGGTGCTATGAGTGAACATGCTCCGGTGCCGACGCAGCGGTGTTTTTATAGGCGCGATGTAACACTCGGTATCAGCGACTTTTCGATATCGATATGCGACACCACTGAGCCTCTGTATAGAGGTCCGTGGCTATCACTGGGATACGATATTGGATCGTAAAAATGCCCGGACTGCACTACAATATAAAAAAAATTTTGTATGCATCCGGGGACTTTTTGTATAAAACTGTACAATACAAATTTTTCTTTGCACTACTCGGAAGCCTGATAAAATACTACTTTATTAATCTTTCCCAGGAGATGTCCAGCGCACACAGTTCTGAAAAAAAACCCATGCGCACTTGGCCGGATTCGAACCGGGCGAACCTCCGTATTACTCGCACTCTAACCACTGAGCTATCAAGTTCTGGATTGGTATAAGAGCGATAGATATCATCTAGAGGTGTTAGGTCCGCAAAGGTGCCTTCGCTTTCCTAGCGGATAGCAATCATAACGGTATATTTTACATGGACATTTGTATTTTGGTGTTGTGAAATTTTTAACCTCCATAAAAATTTTAACTCCATACGTGGTTTACAACATTTTTTAAAACGTCAAAGAGGTTATTTGGATGTTTGTTACAGAGGGACTACTTGTCCTGCCCTCCCTAATATTCTTAATTCATCTTTACCGTTGTTTGGAGGATAGCTGCAGACTTTTTTACGAGAAGGTGGATTATCTTTCACAACTGGGGCAACTCGGAAACTTTTTAATAGTAGTAGGTATGTGCAATTTTTTTGGTTGGCAGAAAACAAACTATGAATGGGTTTTCATTATAGGCTTTGGACTGGGGTTGCAGAATTTTGGATCCTTGAAGAACGATTTTAAAAATCTCTTTTTAGGTCTTACCTTTTTGGCGTCCTTATATCCACCTATATCGCCTTAAAAAAACTGCACTATTGCTTTATTTCGTAACTTGAAATTGAGTTTTCTCTTCCATAAGGGCCGTGGCGTAGCGTAGTTATTATAATGGGGAAAATATGGAATACCGCAAACACACAAATGATTAAACAGGGTTTGTTCCGGGGTTTGTTCGCCAGTGGTGTTTCTCCTTATAAAGTGTTGGAATATGTTCAAGTAACATTTTTTTTCCTTGAAGCATACCATGTTGAAAACTTTTAAACATGCAGAATAAACCGTATGTAACATATATAACATTTTAATATCCTTTTAACGAATGTCTAGATATCTTCAATAAATTTATTATAATTTTAGCCAGCCGTAATGATTACATTTTTCTCACAAGGTTAAGGCTTCTATCATTATATAATCTTAAATAAGTAGTGACATTCCACAAATTAAATTTTGCTGTTTATTGTAACTGAAAGTCCCCATATTTTTTGTTCTTTGGATTTGCAACTTAGGAACTTTAATTCCAGGAATAATTATAGTTATTGTGGTTCCACGTTGCTCAACAGACCTAGCAATGTGTTTTTATTTGCTAGGCTTGAATGCAATATTTGGTTATCATCATCGTGCTCTAAATTAATCGCTCGACATTGCCCGCATACGCCAGCATAGTGACCGGATTCCGCAACAACCCCGCCTCCAGTGCATCGGTGTTTTTTGGCACCTACTGTTGTGGGTGTGCTTCCTGAAAATAATGTAAGTGGTCATTTACTTTAAGCGTAGTTTTGCTAGTTTACACCCTCCTAACTGGGGACTGAAGTTATCTTCTAGAATCAACATACAAAAAAAAAAAATGTAAATCACTGTATCTTGGTAAAACTATCCGTTCAGTAGCCAGGTATGCATTGACCCAATTAGAAGTTTCTTCTGGATACGCCCTTGTTACATGAGGAAAGATTTTGTTTTATCTTTGTGGATTTTAAAATAAACGTTCAGAATTTAAGAACCAAGAATGGCATAGAAAAATATCAGACCCTATTGACAATCACCTCCACAAATTTGAAAAACATTAAGTGTTTTACATTTAAAAAAATAGGAAAACTCATATTATTTTCCTTGTACGCTTCATTCTCGTCACGACAGCGTAGGATGCCTGACATTCTGCCAGGCCATTTTTATCAAACTCGAGAAGCATGCAGTCATCAGCTTTCACAGACCAACGCTATGTATTAGGTGCTAAATCCCGGCCCTATCCCTTTCCTCACGTCAGATCAATATCCGTACACTACAAGCCTGCACTGTAAATTCTAGCAGTGTCAACCACTGATCTCTACACATGGATAGTGGGTCGGGAGTCGCCGATTGTAAACAACAGGAAGGTTTTGCTTTGGAGGCGGGAATAATGCATACCCCGCTGGGGCACATATTTCATTTCACACATCGTTCTATTGTTATACAATGATTCCAATACTTGGACCATGAAGTGAGGCCATATTAAAAAGTGCAAAGGCAACTTTTCTATTGTGTCAATCGGGGACTATTCAACGGTGCGGCAGCCCGCTATCCATATTTTAGGTGTCAGTGATGGCAACTATTTTGATTTTCCGTTGGCAGGAATTTCTTGTAACTGTTTTTAACAAAATGGTACCCAACCCAATTGTTTTCAATTTGTGGAAGTGAATTTCAGTATGGAATCCATTTCCATTATGTCTGATTATTTTTCTATGCCTTGTGTCCCTTTAAGACCTATCATGACTTTCTTCAAAATGTAAACAATCACACCACCGTTTCATCAAAAAATCACAACTTTTTTTGCACTGCTGTATGGGAATTGTTGTAGTAAAGCCCCTGTAAGGACGGAGTGTAGCAAGACAATTACGAATTTTATGCATTGTTTTGCTAATAAAAGTCACCTTTCACCCTTACTATAACAAGGGTCGTTTTCCCACCATTCTACTATAGTGATGGGTCATTTTTTTGAGCTCATTGCTTCTATAATAAATGGGGGCCCCTTTTTTCATTTTTTGGTCGCAATTTACTATGAACATGGGTCAATTTTTCAATATTTTCTTAGAATCACAATGAAAATGGTTTGATTTTATCCGTTTTTCGGAAAAGTTACTATGACAAATTGGCCTATTTTACAAGATACTGTGAAAATGGTGCGAAATTTTTCAAAGGCCACCTATATAACTTGGTCGAAATTTCGAACCACTATAAAAAAAATGGATCATAATTTTTTATAACACTTTGGTCACTATAAACTGGGTCGATTTTTTCCCCAGCGGATGCACACCTGTAACCAATTTTTTGGGTCAATTACCCCTACCACCCCCCCCAGGGGTTGAAGACACATGCCCGTTAGAACACCTTTGTTTGTTTTGTGTGCTATCTCATCCCAGAGAAATTTGAGAATTTTTTTTGGATATGATTGCAGGCCCATTTTAATATGATTACCCAGTTCCCTAATTCTTTTTTTTTTGCACGCGATGCCCGGGACACAGTGTAACTTGGAAGCTACTTGATAGGTATCTTCAATAAATATTGTAGCAGGCTCGTATATCGTACACACGTAACCATTTTTATCATATATAATATTCTGGATATAAAATACTGCCAATTGGGTGAAAATATTTCATTCTAACTTGTTTTATTTTAAAATAAAAATGCAAACTGAAAGGCTGAACATATAAATTATATTTGTTCGTTGTTTAAAGCCAGAACACATGATTAATCATGGTCAACTAACGACCTTGTTCACAGCGGGTATAACAAAATCAATATCTTGCCATGCTATTGAGTAGGTACACAATGGTTGGTTGTTTTTATAAAACGGGGACCCCGAAACGGGACCCCGAAAACGGAGACCCCCAAAACGGGGACCCTTAAAACATTTCACATGTGTTAGAAAGGGGTTAATTGGGGTCCCCGTTTTTCTGCTTTGGGTCCCCGTTTTATATTACATCCCCATATATGGATGTATAAAACGGGGACCCCGAAACCAGGGACCACCCCATATTTTTCCCTTCAAATTAGCAATATGAAGCTTAAGGTTGCCATCACCCCTTTTATACCATGTCTGGGAGATTAGCATTTGTATTCTCACATATAAAATGACGTTATAAATTGGGGTTTTAAGAAAATATGGTGGCCTTGGAATTATAATCTACATATAAAACTTGCTTCGTTTCTTTTCAGCACTGGGTTCTTTTATAGAAAACAATCGTACACCCATACTCCCAAACACATACACCCACACTTACAGACCATCTACAGCAGTTGGGGGGGGTCATGTCATATGAAACGTTATGCACACAATCCCGGGCTCATTCGTCCCTAAGCTGACAAAAAATGGGTCCCCGTTTTGGGGTCCCCGTTTTAAACATCCCCTTAAGGTTTAAAACGGGGACCCCGAAACGGGACCCCATTATTTCCCTCGATTATTCAGTACAGTACTAACTTCAAGAGGTTCTTCTCCATTTAAACCACTGTCCTGGAGTTATCATTATGTTCTTACATATAAAACTTGCCGCGTTTCTTTGTCAGCAATGGGTTTCTTTTATATAAAACAAACATCGTACAACACCCACACCCCAAACACACACCCACACTTACAGACCATCTACATCACGGGGGTTCATGTCTATGAAAGTTTATGCACCCAAATCACGGAGCTCATTCTCCTAAGTTGAAAAAACAGGGGTCCCTGTTTTTGGGGTCCCCGTTTTATACATCCCCATATAGGATGTATAAAACGGGGACCCCGAAACGGGACCCCATTATTTTCCCTTCAATTAGCACTACTAAGCTTAAGGTTTCTCTCTCCCATTTTACCACTGTCTGGGATTTAATAATTTCATTTATATTCTACATATAAAACTTCTGCGTTTCTTTCAGCAGCACTGGGTTCTTTTATATAACACTCCCGTATCACCCACACCATCCCAAACAAACACTTGCACACCCCCACTTACAGACCATCTACATCAGTTGGGTCATTTCATATGAAAAGTTAACACAACACGGAGCCTCATCTCCTAAGCTGAAAAACAGGGGTCCCCGTTTTATACATCCCCTATAGGGGATTATACAAGGGGACCCCGAAACGGGACCCCATTCTGTCTCCTAAGCTGAAAAACAGGGGTCCCCTTTTTTTGGGGTCCCCCGTTTTTATACAATCCCCATATAGGGATGTATACAACGGGGACCCCGAAAACGGGGCCCCCATTAAGTTTCCCCTCAATTAGCAGTACTAGTGTCTCTCCCATTTTACAACTGTCATAGCCTCACACAAATCACCATAATAATAAAGAAAATGCAACCTCACACAAAAACCTGCACCCACATAGGGAAATGGTATCAACCCATTCAAAATATCAAAATAATGCACGCGGGGTGCAAATCCGAGGGCGCTATGTGGTTATTTCGTGTATTTTCAAGGAGCGTTTATTTAGTGTGTGCCCCCTATGCGCAGGGCATGGGCAACACCACCAAATAGTGCTCCCATTGAAAAACACGCTAAATTGACTTGAAATGAGTTCAAATTTCAACCCACGTGACATCATATTTGATGGTTTGAAGATATTTCTATATCAAAAAAAGATGAAATTTTTTTTAAAATAATGTAATTTGATATGAATACAGCTAGGCATTCGGTCAGGCTGTGAATGCGCCACCACTTTTCCAAACCCTACACCCGACACCCGAATATGAAAATAAAGACATTTGAATCGGCAAGAAATAGGACCCTCGAGTACCCCGGCTCGGATGCCGCAATAAGTTTTAGACGTCGTGTTGAAAAAGTAGTTTCGCTATTCACGTTCCCGTACCGCACTCAAAATATATCCCCGTAGGTGATCACTGACTCAGATTTTCAAATTTCCGTCTTTATTTGATATAATTTTTTTTTTTTTTCAAACATCAATATTCTGTCACGTGGGGTCGAAAACGAAACTTCTATTAAAGCCATTATTACGTGTATTTCAATGGGAGGATTATTGGTGGTGTGCGCGCCCCCACCAAAGTTAACGACAGCTTGCATCCAAAGCAAATCAACGACCAGCTGAAGGCGTCCCCGTTTTAGGAGGGTACCGTTTTTTACATCATATATGGGGATGTATTAAACGGGGACCCCAAAAACTGGGACCCCTGTTTTTTTCAGTGAGGAGAGCGAAGGCTTCGTGATTTGGGTGCAAACTTTCATTGACATGACAACAATGATGCTGTAGATGGTTGTAAGTGTGTTGTGTTGGTTGGGTGTGTGGGGTGGATTCGTGGTGTTATATAAAAGCACCATGATGAAAAGAAGAAACCCAAAACGGGTGACCAGCAATGTCTTATATGTAGAATAATAAATGGATAAAATCCCAGGACAGTTGCTAAAATGGGCGCAAACCTTAGATTAGTACTGCGAATTGAAGGGAAAAATAAATGGGGTCCCGTTCGGGGTCCACGTTTTATACATCCCTATGGGGATGTATAAAACGGGGCCCCAAAAACGGGGACCCCTGTTTTTTCAGCGGAGGAGGGAAGAATGGCTCCGTGATTTGGGTGCATAAATTTTCATATGACACGACCCCAACTGATGTAGATGGTATGTAAGTGTGTGTGGGTGTTGTTTTTGCGTGTGTGGGGGTGTACGATGTTTTATATTAAAAGAACTCAGTGGTGAAAAGAAAAACGCAGCAGTATAGTAGAATCTATGTAAACTTTCCCATGAAAGTGGTAAAATGGGAGAAGAACCTCAAGCTATACTGCTAAAAAAAAAAATTGAAGGAACAATAATGGGGTACCCGTTTTCGGGGTCCCCGTTTTATAACATACCTATATGGGGATGTATTAAACGGGGACCCCAAAACAGAAAAACGGGGACCCCAATTAAACCCTTTTATAACACATGTGAAATGTTTGTAATGGGTCCCAGTTTTGGGGGGTCCCCGTTTTTGGGTCCCACGTTTCGGGGTCCCCGTTCGTTTTTATAAACAACCAAAACTGGGAAACAAATATACACCACCACCCCCCCACTACAATGGTATTATAATACACACACTGCTTGGTAAAATGATTACATGACAAGAAACAGTAAGTCAATTTTCTTAGCAGCAGTCGGCAAAATTGAGCAAAGGTCGGCATATGAGAGTACTACTATTGTATAGTTCACATATTCAACTTAAGAAATAATATGAAAGTTGTACAAAATAATCACAAATTTAATAAATTGGTTCACAATAGGTGAATGTTAAAGTTCATGAAACACAATGCATGCAGCAGGGGTGTGTCTCTTTTCAGAGGTGCTGTTGGCTGAAAATTATACACGCAAACTGCTTTTATGTATGACAAGTTACACTGTGCGGGACAGAGGTGACCCGGCTAGCAACAGGGAAGATTGAAGTATTGACCTCGTCTTGGTTTTATACTAACATAGAGACCATGACCATAAAACCTTTTGTACCTTTTCAGATAAAATTACACGCTATGGCATTGCTCATGGTTATTACATCAAAGACATGTCATTGAATGAAGGTCGTAGTTCCAATACCTACCATTTGCAGAAAACATCAAAAATAACCTTATACTATTATACCATGACTGTGATCAGTGGCTTTCAGGGACGTTGCCATTTGTTCAAGAGCCACTGACTATAATTCTGCCAACACCCTACGAATCGGCAACGTTAAACGGAATAAACTGCATGTTAGGGTGTCGAATTTAAGTGTTGGCAGAATAAATTCATCCCCAGATGCAGCACACTGATGTATCCATGCAGCTATGACACTCTACGGCCTTCGTGTACTCACACGACAGATTGCAATGAACTTTTAATATATTTACTTTAAATAGAAGCCCATTTGGCCAGTGGCAGATAGTGTTTTTGGATATGCTTCACCTTCAACATGGGTCTCCTTTTTTATCACCTTCATATTGATGGGATCAGGAGAAGTCCAACCTTGGGCCAAAAGACGGCTCACTCGCATTTGAAGCAGATTTCAGTGACTCTGATACTACAAAGTACAAGCACACCGCCTCAGAATTGGTGATTACCTCTTCTCCATATGCTACGGAGAACTTAAGTTGACTTTTTATCGAAGTGATGCTTACTATGTGGGTCAAAACAAATGCATTTTCTGCACGATAGCACAGAGAACTGATTTAGATTGGTTTACCTTAGCCGTAGTCCAACTAAGGAAAGTGTGCAACCCACACTTGTGAGACCACCCTTGCATTATGGATCATTCACTTTCTAGGGTGTGGTAGGCATCAAGTTCTGGGGTCGCTGGTGTTGTTTAAGCCTTAAAGAAGATCACGCTATTTTGGCTTACATATGTGATAAATCATATTGAGATGGTTCCCAATAGTGGCATTATTACCATCAAGTAGTTAGCTAATGAGGAAAAATAAGGGAATTGATGGAGGCATCCTGTTGCCAATATCTCACGGCCAATTTTACCACAGGGCTATCTACACGAGCACCAGATCCGCTTTACCAGGGGGTTTACCTTAGCGCCTGTCGTCTTTTGCTCCTTTACCCCTCCATATGGCTATGGCAAAATTACGAAGTTCATGCATACCAACGAAATTTATGGACCCTCCTGTATTTATTAACCTCACGGTATAGAGTTTCGTGGTCACGTTTTGTAACCATGATAGTTTGAACTTCGCATTGCAAGCCTCGCTATTATAGGCGCCCTCCGATCGCACCAAGGTCCACCCCATTTAAGGGTGTCCTACACTGAATGTTCACAATTTAATTATTTTGTTTTCCAAATGCGGCCTATTTCAGTTATTCAAGGTCGAATTGGTATGTTTAGTCTCAAAATTCACTTCTTTATATGTTCCTTTAGGTTTTTATCTATTCTATGAATAGGTTTATGTATTTTGCTACAGCCCTTTGAGTGACACAGTCGGGTCCCTTCAATTGAATCCCTTGGAAATAATTTTAGTTTCCCTACATTTGTTTGTGTAAAAGAACTTAATTAACCGAATATTCTATATTCTAGCAATTCAGAAATTCACAGCTTTTCATATAACACCAATTTTACGTTTAAGTCCAAAGGAGTCAACAAGATTTATCGCCTATCCCCGAGTTTGCCTGGACTTTTCAGTGCGTGCTCACCCCTTAAATCTAACCCAAGTCGTTATAGCGCCCCCTGTAATCCAGGCCCAGGGACCACTGTTTGTCCACGAGTGTCATCTCCTTATTTTAATCCTCCCTGGCTTTAACGCATTAATGCGGACCAATGTGGTACTTCCGTGGCCCGCGTGGGTGTGTACCCAGGCGTATATGGTTGACCAACACCGCCAATACTTGGGTTCATCCCACGGTTTCGAAGTTAGCCAATCACCAGTTTTCCATACAGGGTAAATTGGCCACCCTATACTGATAAAGCGCAACACACGTAACAATGAATTAATTCCGTAAAATACCCCACTACTTGAACACCAATGTGTTGGCTACTTGAACCCGCGGATGAACCCAATTATTGGCGGTGTTGGCCAACCCATAGGCGTATCGGTGTTAACTGCACAGCGGAGGCAGTGCGAAAAAAGGTGTTTCCAGCGCGATTTTTGTCTGCGTCGCACAATGCACGCTTAAATCTGCGTTTTCGTTAGCCGCTGCATTGGTGGCACCTACCACTATATTTGGTTTAAGGTTGCAACACTCGTACCGTAACAGCGTGAAAATGCGCATCGTGTAGACCGTTAACGATCTTGATTTTCGGAGTACCACATTGATGCCAGAGGCCTTATCGTAATCCAAGTGGCCGGGCCTGTGCTCCCAACAAACATGTATTGGGGGCATCTTGGCGTATTTTTTTTAGTGGTGTGATGCATTCATTCATGAATACATGGTACAAAATACTGTACATGTACTAGCTGGCACGTTTGGAGTAGCTCCTTTGGATTTTTTTGTTGGGTCGGTAAAGGCACATAAATGGGTATTCACAAGTCCGTGCCCCCCCCCCCTCACCCACCACCACCACCAGAATGCTGGCTACGCCACTGTTGATGTGGATCCTGTGATCTGTGTTCCTCGTGTAGAGAGCTCCATATGTTTATATTTTGTCCATTGCGATTGTCAATAACAACGAGTAACTAGAGTATCCATAGTTTTGTTCCGTTCCAAATCATATGCATCTGGAGTGATTATATTCAAAAGAGAAATGCTTAACAGAATTGAAGTTCCACTAGTCCCTCGTCACATTTTTAAATCCCTGTTTAAAGGGATTAGAAGCGATTTTGCTAATCCGAAACTATTTCATATTTTGTTACCGGATGATATGCGAACATAACCTGCAAGTGTTGCGCTGAATCCGTGTATTAAAGGCCAAGGCAGTACTTTTCATCTGATCTGTAATTCTATACGTGCGTATCAAAATGTCGAATGAGCTCAAAAAAGCCTTTCCAGGTGAATATCACAGCTTTTCAGTGTGATATGGCACCATGATCAATACAGGTTGACCTCAAACACAAAATATTATGATCTTATTTATGCGTACTGGTGTAAGCCACAATCCAGCTGTTTAGTGCAGATTTTGAGACGCTGTCGTGTATGTCTATTGCGGGAGACGGTATGGCAAAATTTCCTCAAATACTTCATTTTTTTCACTATGTGGTGTTTTTTCTCATTAAAAAGAAGTTATATGGAATTGTAACACACTGATCTCTGATTTATAAGTTAAAATCATGCATTTTTTCGATTCTCTCGATCATCGCTGCTATTCCCTTTAACTTGTCATGGAGCACACTTATTATAGTATACATTTATGTGCATGTGCAAGGTCTAAAATGGATTTTATCTTGGGAAGGACATCGCCTGATAAGGAGAGAAGGAGGCCCTCTATATCATAATAGTATATTTCACCATCAATTGTGAGTTGGTGTTTGACAACTACTTTATCATGTAGCAAGGGTGTTTGTTATCCCCCAAATACACTTATATCAAGAAAAGAGAAAAGTCTGAGAAAACTTCGGGGGAATGTCTCTGGAAAAAGCAAAGCTTAAGAAGCATGCTCCATTCAATGACCATTGATTACTATTGAAGGAACAGGAAGATGTTGCATAGCTGCCCTTTTTCATGGAGCTTGTAAGTGACGCCTATAGATGGACCTTTCGTCCTTCATAAGCTACAAAGAGGCTACATGAGGCAGCCCTTTATAACAATACCCAAATACATATTAGCTTATGCTGCTAAGATTTGGATTATATAACCGTCTTCACACCAAGCAGACTCTGGAATACAACACAATGGCCCATGACCGCGCTATTTATATCATGAGCAAGCTAACTACACTATGAGCTATATCATTCTCATGGCGCAGTTCAATAGCTTTCATTCACCATTGTATTGAGCAAATACATCCCCTGTATTTTAGTATGATTTATGATACCCAGGACGTGCATGGTCAGCTGTTGTTAACATGTGCTCATCCAAGGCTACTGAACAGAGCCCTTGGTAGATTAACATGCCTTACCATAATAGTGATATGGTTTGTATGTAAAAAGTTCGTTGTTGTTTTTGGCAATTCCATTTAGTGTTCCGGGCCCCCTAGAAAACCAAAATGAAAAAATGAGGTCTTTTCACCCCAAGAACCAGAACGCCAATCACATATATGTTGCTAAATAATATAGCGCACATTCTTGCAACGCGGCATTGTGGTTCTTGGGGTGGAAAGGCTTCAAATATGGAAATGTTAATTACCCATTGAAGTCTGTATTATAACTTTACATAAAACCGACTTTTGGGGAATTTATGTAACGGTGGGATTTTTTGAAAACCAGCAAAAGGTAAACTTTTAGCATGTCGCTTTATTATGCAAAACGTTTCAAGTTCATCCGTTCTCATGAAAACTATAGAGGGCGTCCTTCATTCCTTATCCGGCGATGTCCTTTGTCAATTTAATGCATGTGGCACTGAGTGACTCTAATATCAATGGCTCTGCTGATTATTTGTATAGTTTATTCAACATGCTGAATAGCATTTTGACGAACAATTTAGTCCCAATATTTATAGCATTTTGACGAACAATTTAGTCCCAATATTTCAAACTTGGAATACGACGACGTTTTGATCTGCTAAAAGTCTAACATTCCATGGCACACCCGCTTTATTTGTTGGTAACATGGTCGCTCCCATCAACCCCATCAATCCCATGTAACCAAAACTTAGTAGGCCATGGAACATGATACAATGTTGGCCTTTTAATTAAATTTTCGTGCTACAGACCTGGGGATTACTTATTTCCTTCACTAAAATTAAAACAATATTGTTTTAACCAGGAAAAGCTGTGTCCCCACATGAAAAGAGTGCACATTTAGAAAAATGAATAAAAATGTCAACTGAATTTATTTCTAGAATATCAGTGACCAATGTATATACATAACCTCAACAATTTTTTTCAATAATCGGCCCGGAACACACTTCACATTCTTTTACATCTGGTCCATTGTTATTGTGCAAGCAGATGAACAGATTTCGAATGTCCTTGCCGCATTGCCCTTGCCGATTTTACTGTGTGTTCAATTAACTTTTACCATATGATTAATATTTTTTTTGTCTTTAAATCCTATTTCCATTCAATTTACCAAGAAAGGCAATGGTATTCAGCGACCTACATTTTTAAAAATCATGAGCGAGGTGAGTATGTTGCCCTTTATGTTATGAACAGATACTAGAGCTCAATACGGGGAAGTTATATAACACCTGAAATAGCTTGAAATCTTTTCAACAGTGTGGGCAGTAACAATGGACCTGCATACCCTGTTGAGAAAAAGATCCGAAGTGTTTTTAGGTTGATTGTTGAATATCATTAGCTCTATTGTTCGTTTGAGTATACGTGTACATATTGGTCACTGACATTCTGGAAGTAAATTGTGTTGACATTTTATTCATTTTTCTAAATAATGTGCACTCTTTTCATTTGGGGATACAGCTTTTCTTGGTTTACATAATATTTTTTAAATTATAGTGAAGGAAGTAAGTTATCCCCAGTGCTGTAGCACGGAAAGATGGTTAAATCGCAAACGTATCATGGTCTATAGCGTGTTAATTTCCTTTAAGAGATTCATATTGCAATGTAACATGTAACATTGTAACATGCGAAACTACTATGTACGTGAGAATAGTTATTTTCATATTCAACAAAACTCCAAAAGCTGGGCTATATTTAGTGAAGGTCGGGATAAAGCAAAGATGTTTTATTTATAACAAAGATAGGCGGATTTTCCTGAAGGCTGAAACAGCATATCAGATTCGAGGTGCCCAAATATTATGAGCATACGCACTTTATTATCATAGTTTTGGGCACCACCCAATGGGCCAATCATATCGTCATATTTGGAAGTGTTATGCATATTTATGAGAAGCGATTTTTTCCATTCGTTGCATTTAGCTAGTGAAAATAACAATTTACTGAACATGCAGTCGCTCTGACTCATTTATCTGTTTTCTTATTAAGAAAGACTTTTTGTGCATGAGGAATATGATAATCATGTTAGAGGTATATTTTCTTCAATCAATAATTGGTTTTCGCATAATTATTGCAGAAAAATCGGCCGATCAGACAATAAAACACCGGGATAGAACATTGGGGAAATGCACATAGATATTAATAAAGGGAGATGCCTTACGCCCGCGTTGAAGAATAGGCGGCTACCGTAAATGTGTTTTGAAAATTATAAATATTCATTACGGTCATGCATTCGAAACTCACACTCGCACACGCAGGCGCCGTAACCTGTTGGCCTGGAAACGGTACATCGTTCAATGCAAATGAATATTAATAAATTGGTACACCAGATTATGGAAATCAGGGAATATATGAATAAATTGGTACACCACGCTATGGAAATAAGTACGCACTGTGGCAAAAGATGGTTACGGCTTTTGCGCTGGCGTTCGCCGTCTTGTGTTATAGAAGTCTGTGGGAAATGAAACACTGATAACATAACGCGTGACGCACAGATATTTTATGTGCGTGTGCTTGCGCAACACCACGGCAGCTCACGGCGCGCTGGGTGTGAGAGAAATTGGTTATCAGGCTTGGGGTCTTCCATAGTGCACACGATGCCATTCTTCCTGCTATATTTCTATTAGATAAATAGAGAATTGCTGGGATCATGACATCATTGTGAGGTTAAATAAAGGGATGATGCTGTATTGTTATCAATAACAGAAGGAAGGCAAATCTACATTAGACGTTTGAAATTAAAGTTGGGGTTGCAACTTCACTTTTTAAGCCGTGTTAGGGAATGCTTCAAACCTCAACCCTCTTGCTTGTGGTTACTCCCGGTTCTTTCCAGTTGGAACAAATTCCTATATTCTAAACAACGTAACACGGTTCAACCGCCAAGATCTGTTGGTCAACCGAAGGTTGGAGTTTTGAAGCCCGCCCTCATGAAATTACCTTAATCCCCTGGGTACTACCACCTATGATACAGACTCTGAGTAAGCAATCAAATTTTTGCTTCTATATCTCTGTGTAAACCATACCACCATTCATACAGTCAAACTACTTTCGAAAGTTAAAAAAAAAACCTTTGTATTAATTCGTGTTTTATTTTTAAAAAAATAAAGTTTAAATGTATGGTAATACTTTTCAATTGCTTAACAATATCATTGTTGAGGTATAAACGAGTCCGAGCGGATTAACATAAGAGGATTTCCTGACAGAAAGTAGGAGACTTGGTAGAAAAAACTCAGTTGACACACAGCAAACTGACTTTCAAAATCTCTCGCGGACATAAATATACCGCAATTCTCCAATCAGATTGCTAGCTTCATTTCAATTCAAAGCAAGCTCGATCGAAATTGGAGAGATTTGTTTTCTATCGCGGGTGGCGCTATACCGTATACCGCGATAAGGCAGTACCGGCCACTACCAAATCTAGCATTGGAGTTAAAATATCCATATAAATAAAATGCGTGGTATTTATGCAATTCTGGGAAATTGACATAGCATACCACGACAATCATTAATAAGATTTTTAAATGCCAGTTGACCATTGCAGAGATTGTGGTGATTGTAAAAACTAGCAAAATATCCCTTACCGAAGTGAATGCCTTCACTAGGTAGTCGATAAGCAGTCACATAGGTAGTTGCACATGCAGATATTTTAGGCAGTCGACTCTCTCCATATCAGTTTCATATATGCCATAGACCTTCGAAGGCTTTCGGTAAGCCCTCGAAGTTAATATGCAAATTAGCTAGTCCTTCATTAGGGAACTGCCTATACAAAGCTCTAAATAAGCAGTCGACTGTCTATATACGAAGCTCTATTAGAGGCAGTCGACTGCCTGTAGATGAAGCTTTATTAAGGAAGTCGACTGCCTATATATGAAGCTCTATATAGGCAGTCAGCTGCCTATTTATGAAGTTCTGTATATAGACAGTCGACTGCTTATACATTAAACTCTACAATCTACATGTATTGGCAATCGACTGCCAATATACGAAGCTCTTATTTGATAGGCTTTCAATGCATGGTGACGTCAGTCAGGCATACAGGTCATATAAATCCGGTCACCCCCTTTACGTTTGAGTCGGCATGCATGGATTATGTGTATCCCATGGTAGTTACGAATACATATAGTATTCTGAGGCATATCCAGGCGGTACG
This sequence comes from Ophioderma brevispina, assembly GCA_023653785.1. Lineage (NCBI taxonomy): Eukaryota > Metazoa > Echinodermata > Ophiuroidea > Amphilepidida > Ophiodermatidae > Ophioderma > Ophioderma brevispina. Next base: position 8,496 of record JAMKCH010087474.1, on the reverse strand, counting down.
AATAGCTACGAAGGGAGCGTGCGCACCCTTAGATCTCAAGTAGCTGATATGCTTCAAATTGCACCAGAATGGGTCAAAATAATGTCAAATTTGCCAGAAAATGCATAGCGGTCCCGTAGACCCCCTGCAGCATGGGCTGGGATCGTATTCAGGATCGCGCAGTCTGGAGGACTCTAAAAGGCCAGGAATGGCTCGCTCGTGACACAGGTGTGAAAGTAGTTCGCAATGCAACCCTAAATATACGAGCAAATCAGACGCATTCTTTAATCGGAATGACGTTTTCGTTATGGACCGCTCTATTTTAGGTTTGCAGAAGAGTGTCTAGCAGCAAATTTACTGAATTCACAATACAACTCAGATAAAATTACTCACCCAAGTTGTTGCTAAACGTCCTTATATTACAAATTATCAACAGTGATTTGCAAAAAAGGCTTAGAAATACACAAAATATACATCTACAATTTGCTTTCACATGTTGAGTAATGGCGCTAGTATTGTCGCTGTCGTCACTGTTGTGGAACTATACAATTATATGTGGAAGGATTTCCCCCGAATTTTGTATCTCAGAATTAATCATTATGAATTTTATGCATCTAATATGTTAAAAGACCTTCTGAGGTAAGTGTGTGCCTTGTTTTACAAGCGAGGATTATATCAAATAATTTTTATTAGCTCCGAAAAACGGCAAATATTTGCGAAACCTTTTTGCTTCGGAGCCTATTCATTTTACACTCATTGTACTGCTACAGTACAATGAGTATACGGAAGTGCTTCTACCGTGATGCGAGTACGCCCAATTAAAAACGTTCATCACGGTAGAAGTTGCTTTTACTATGTAAAAGTAACTTTAGGCCGCCGCGAGCCACAGTCCGGGCTCCATAGACGATAACGGAATGAATCGTGAAACCAATGTTGCGTGAAGAGTCAACTGAGTCGAGTGCCTTGTTCTTCACCGTTGTAGCCAGACTGTGAGTGCAGCAGACTATAATTACTTATACACCGGGATCCTCTGCCCTCTGCTTATATGAAACCAATTACTTCACCACAGTACTATGCTACCTTACAAGGAATATAATAAGAACATTGAATTTATATACATTATTTTTCTTTCAAATGAATATATCCCGATATAAAATGAACAATCATACAAAACAGTAAAGGATTTTGTTTATTCAATAAGCCAGTTTATTCACAACGAATCATTAAAATTCAATCCATAGAAATAAAAAAAGATACATATAAACATTAAAAGAGAAACATTTCTGGCAGTTAAAAAGGAGCAATCTAGCTATACATAGGACAACGAGATACGCGATCAGCGGGTCTCGTGCAAGATATAAAAGACTCATGAAATATACAAATTTAAGTACACAAGAATCCAATTAAGTGGAAAACAAACAAACAAAAATAATTTTAGAAAAGAAGAATGCCTACAATTTAAACAGTGGTGGGTCAAGCCAGCCAGGATGGTGCACATTTTGAACAGTAGATGCTAAAAGATGTGCAGAGCACAATTTTCAGTAAATCATTCCTGACCGTCTTAAAATACGAGTTGTACCAGAAAGATGAATGATTGATTTCAGAGTAGAAACATTTTCAGTGGAGGGGTAACCTCTGCTCCCATTTCAAAAGCGAGGAGTTCGACCTTCACCCCTTACAAATCATTGGCAAGACTGGCATATTTGTTGAGCTTTGATGAGCATCATGAATACTTGTTTCGAACGGAATGGTAAGTTCAATAATATAAATCTTATTAAGATTGGGCCAATGAATAACCAAGGCAGGGCGCTGTGAAGTGGGGAAAACCGCTGGGGGATTGTAGTTTTTATATCCCCTCTGTTACTACCAAGATCAGTATACAGTTTCATATCCTCAGAGGCATTGAAAAGCGAGACAAGCACGAAAAAAACTTTTATCGGACACTCAACAATATTTATAAAGGAGTCTAGGTTTGCCGCCGGGCACCGCTACTCCATTGCGATGGACACGCCAAAGAATCATCAAACCACCAACAAAGCGAGGCACGACGTGCTAATTGCGACGTCACACCTAGCCTTGATCAAGGCTGTCTGCTAAGAACCAAAAAACTTGTTATTTTTCACACTGTACTGCATAATTAACATTTATTCTCAATTATTTTGAACATTGTGTTTTCAGGTATGAAATCAGTGCTTTAGTATTTTTTAGGGCTACCCTGTTTAGAGAAAGATTATAAACAAATAAAAAAAATAGGTACACTGCCTGGTGGTCTGTTGTCCACACTGGCTGGAGGATCCAGGTTCCCACAAGTCTAGGTATAAACCCACAAACACCTGTTGTGGTCAGGTGCAGTGGTTGTGCTACTCAGAGCGGAGCTCTGCCTGAGTTGAACTTATTGAACTCACTAGTGGATGCATGGAACATAGGCCAGGTGAAATTGTACACCTTAAATTAGGTGTTTAATAGAGTGAATTCTTGCAATTTTTTTTAGTTTTAGGGAGGTGATATGTTCCACTCCTTTATATATGATGACACTATATCAGACGTGTGAACCAATGAATGAAGTTGGTAGAGCGCCTTGAACAAGGCTACGTCACACCCTGCATAATGCATGTCGTATGATCTATCCCGCAAGTGTAAGATTTTTACCACCACTCATGCTCCTGGAGCATGGGTTGTGGCAACCATTCCAGAGCGGAGCTATTCATTATATTGATTGCTGACCACTATATAGCAGTAGCGATTTATTCCGTAAAAGTTATCAAGGATTAGAATTGAAAATCTGGCACACCAATCCTCGCTGGTCTTGTGGTTAGGTACAGCTGACCTCATGATACAGTGGGCTCGGGTTCGAATCTTGCAACTCCTTTTAAAATATATAAATTTTCATTATTTTTTCAGGTTAGAGGGAAAAATTCTAAGTCCAAAAAAGATAAGAAAACTCAATAGCTGCCCTTTGAGGTTATTGAGGGAGACTTGCTCCTGGAGCATGGGTGGTGGTCGAAAACTACCGCGTGCGATCTATCCCAGCCAATTACTGCACGGGGTCGTGCATATACAATCAGGGGAAACCCGGTGTGGCAGGAGATATAGTCCTCCGGGCTCATGGTTCGGGAACAATGGTGAACAATAGGGCAATTGATTCAGTTGACTCTTCACGCAACATTAGTTTTACGCTTTATTCCGTTGTCGTCTATGGACCCGGACTATGATACCTGCCGGACTATGATTACTTTCACACCGGAAAAGTGCAATGCGCTGTGACAAGAGGTTCCGATAGCCCATGTGAATTGAATGAAGAACATGGAATATCGTAACTAGCAAAACGGTATAATGGAACGATGTCATGGATGGGAAATGTTTTGAAGAAGTGTGGTTTGCCTTGTGCATATTAGCAGCGTCAATAGGACTAAAGCCATGTCAGAACTAAACTACTGTAATTTTCGCTATTATGGACTTTGATCTATGACAACCCAAATTGTACTACGAATTTGGGTTCTACGAAATTATTATGAGCAAAATGAGAATGAAATGTAAGCTTTCTATGCTTTGGAATTGCGGTATACAAGTGACCCAACATACACTGTTAAAAATTTCCGTAAATTAAGAAAACAGATTTTCCGTAAATTTACGGAAAAATCTGTTTTAGAAAACAATAAAAATAAAAACAAAAACATAAAAAATAGCTAAAAATGTTAATTTACGGAAATATTTCAAAAATTTCTGGCAGCAATATTTCCGGCCTTTTTTTTGGTTCCGTAATTTTAAATTACGGAAAAATTCTGTTAAAATACATATTTTTTTCCATAATATGAGACAAATTTCTGTAAAATTACTGTCAAAGTTCCGTTAATTGACAGAAATTTCTG